>JALBCR010000895.1:0-295151 GCA_030710515.1 Abscondita cerata | reverse complement strand
TTAATAAGTTACGTATTGCCATATATTCTTTAAAGAAAAAATTAAGTAAGCAACGTAAATTACCTATTTTCTAAAAACGTGCTTAGTGTAATGATTCATTCTACAGTCCTTCTATAAGATAACCCCTGCTGAGACTACCTGCTGTTAGAATTGTAAATGATACCCTTAAGCCCGATTTACAATGTGCAAACTTTTGTTTACAGATATTGTGGTGTCCAAGTTTTAAATTTCATGAGTGTAGATTACGTTAGTCAAAGGTATACGAGCCAATAACATATTATATCATTATTTCCAATAAGCTTACGCAAACAACTGTGCTTCAAACGAGACGGGGAAACTGCGTGAGGTTCTTATGCCATACGTGTTCATTGTTAATCCCGTCTCTGATAAACGAGCCTTGTCACAAAACGAGTAATTGGGATCAGGGGACACTTCCATTTCACCCACATTTGAAAAAAGGATAGTGTATTTTGTTTGAGAGGAAAAGCTTTTAGCGTTGGCATTTCGTTCTGCTGCTATAGTACGGGCGTACTATCAGTACCTTACAGTACTCCATGGTCAACAAGAAAACATGTTGTTCCTGAGAATCACCACCTTGGTTTCCGGACCTGGTCATCAAGACCCTCCCGGATAATTAGGAAAAAATGTACAACACAATTTCACAAAACACAATTTTATTACACACTTAATTAATATTATTACATGTGAATACTAGGGTGGGTAAAGGTTGGCATGTTTAGGTTTTAGTGGTTTTACTAAACCTTGAAGTAAATGCTTTGCCAAGACGAACCAATCCACAATTGCACACGGTTTCGTCCTGTCATAACACTGTACAGGTTTATACTGTTCTTCTGGGCCACCATACATAACACTTACATCACAACCCAATATTTAAAGCGTACCATACCATTAAATAAATAAATAAGTACGAGCGTCATGAAAAGTATTACTTTTCCTTCGTATAAAATATTATTATACTATTTCGACAAGTTGTAACTAAGCGTGTCTTCTTCAACAATATATCTTTGATGATTAAATCACAATTAAAGTTGCAATAGTCTTGTATACCAAGACCATTTTAATTTAATCCTTTTTAATTGTATTGGCTGGACTATAAGGGAAAACATAAGCTAAAAAAATTATAATTTTAATTTTTATTCAACTTCTACATCAATGCTTAAGGTATAATATATAGCAAACACGTAAAAGCTCTAAAATAGAAACTCAAACGGGGGTGGTTTTGCAACTACGACAGTCTTGAAAAAATCCAAGCTAAACTTTCGCGTGTTCTTCATGCGTGCATATATGCATGGAAACGGTAGTTTAGAAGGGTCTTAATTAATAGGTTACTTGTTAATTATCGCAGAAGCTTATATAAAAGGGCAAACGCGTGCCCTCACGATCGATACACATACCGGGGTCGGGTTGCGTGCAGGCACGTGGCGAAAACGGTTTTTTTCTTCACTCTTATTTTACTTAATACTTATTGAAAAATCTTTAGTTCCTTAGGGCAATATTTTTCAATCACAGGTATTACCGTTTATTCGTTCGTGTTATTTTCAAATTAAGATATCGTCAGTTATTTTATCTTACTACAAATAATCGTTTGCAGTCATCGCCGATTTAAATGTAACTTAGTAATTTTAGGGACTGCCGTAACAGCGATGATGTCTCCAGGGGGCGAGAACGAGCGAGTGCAGATCGTTCCTTCGAGACTCTACGATATTGGCATCTCGGAAGCGATGTCGTCGCCAAATATACGGCCTCCTGGGGCCTAAACTGTCATCGTAAATTCAATTAGAGGGAACCATGCAACACCTCTCTCCATTCGCACACTGAATACGTTGCCATTATCTACGTTTCCTAATGAGCAAATCTAGAGCATATTGACGACAGCTTCATTTAACGTCACCTAATCGCGTAAGTGCAATGTAATATCAGTTATCGACTTGTTTTCAAAATTCTTAAAATTAATGTAATAATTTGTGGAGGTACTAAGTGTGTTTTTATGTAGACCCACTTTATATTTAATTTTTCGGGGCTCATAACTTATTTGCATAGATTGTTTGATGTATCATTATGCGATAAGCTAGAGTTTACATCTCCACAAGCAAACGACGTTATGCTAATGTGAAATGATTTATATTGGGTGACGATGAGAAGAAAGCTTGACGGATGATGATTTATGTGACAGTTAATTTGAAAATTCATGGCAATCCGCCGCTTAGCTCTTTTTAGAAGGTAACCGATTTCTGCAATCAAATGCAGACAAATTGACGGTGTAGTTTACATTTAATAAAATTTAGCTGTGATTTAATTGACGTTCGAAAATGCTGATGTTGTGAATATAATGTACACTTCGGAATCCTTCAAACAAAGCATACGCTTTAAGAAATAAATTCTATAAAAAAAAATAAAAGGGTTTCAAGTAAATGACTGGATTAAAGTTATATTTACTGATGAGTCAAAATTTAACATTAGTTTAAGAGATTGAAAGAAGTGAGTTATTGGAAACAAATTACAAGAGTTTCACAAAGATTGTTTAAAGCACCCCGTTAAGTTTCGACTTTTAGGGAAAGAAAAACAACATTTTTTTTGAACTTTCTGCAACCACTTATCTGTACCTTGCCGATGAAAAATATTCATACAAGTGATCGAGTAACACTTACGTGCTGATTATCAACTACGTGTATTCAACACTGTCAACAGTTCACTAGCACTGTTGTAAGAAACTCGTTAGTCTTCACTTGATTTGCCGATAAGACTTAGTTGCACTTTGGCGTATTACAGTTTTCCTTATTAACGAAAAATCTTGTCCAAAAGATAATGGTGTATCCACAAACGATAAAAATGTGGACTATTAGTTCAGCACGTCAAATTATTCATACTTTAATAGTATTACACAAAAATAATTTTTTTGTAAAATTTAACAATGGGTTGTGGTTAGGATTTTTACGCAGAAAGATGGGAAAAAAATCCTGCAATACTCCATGAAGATGAAAATATAAATAGATAGGTGTGATTTGAACTAGGAAATTTAATTTTTCAACAAAGAATCAACAGAGTCTAATAAGTGTGTGATAATATAGTTTATAAAATAATGACACACCTCAAATGTTATTAAAGAGTTCAAAAATGATTTGTAGTTTGAATGCCAAATAAATTGGAAAGACTGTAACCAAGTATACAGGGTCACTGGTAATTGGATATATTCCTTTGGAGATCTGATAGAACAAGAGGTAAGGAGTAAATTTAACCCTAATATGTATTATACAAAACTCAATGGATTTTGAAATATTTCGATTTTCAAACTTGATGTTAATATGTTGAAATGTAATTTTCAAAAAATTACTTTGTGGAACTTTTTGATGGAATACTTGCCCAACACTATAGCCTTCCGTATAGAATAAAAATATCCCTTAGCATTTGTATCATATGATAATTTCAAAGAAAAACTTTTCAAAATTTCAAAATCAGATGTGATAATTCTTTGAGGTTTTTTTAAATAATTATCAACGCTTCTTGCGTACAAATTGTACAACTTTTATTGTTGCAATAGCTATACAAGCTGCGAATTATTACTATTACAACAAACCCTTAACAGTTCCAAAAAAAAATAGTAAAAATGAAGCAGTCGACGGAATTTATTTAACTGCTGAACAACTGAAGGTAGAATATGACGTTTCACTCGTATAACTTTTTGACAGTCTAAAGTTCATATTTGAAGATTCTTTGTTATAACTAGTTGTATTAAGTTCTTTAAGTTTGGTTTTGCAGATTTTCGTTGTTATTGTTGTTTAACTAAAATGGCCGCTTATAGCAATGCAGAATACGCCGACATCTTATTTGTATACGAATATTGCGATGGGAATGCTGCAGAACCTCGTCGGGAATATGAACGTCGCTTTCCTAACCGTCGCACACCGAATGTTCGTGTAATTAGTACGACATATCGAAATGTCGCAGAAAATAGTTCAGTGAAACGTCGACGAGTGGACGCCGGTGCTCCTCGCGTATATCAACCAGATGATGAGGAAGAAATATTTATCCATTTTGAGGATAACCCAGGCACTTCAACTGCTAAAGTGGCGCGGCCAACTGGTGCGTCACAATGGAAAGTCTGGTCTACGATACGCGAAGTTGGATGCCATCCTTACCATTATACCCCCCCTGTCCAGGGCTTAGATGAAGGTGATCCTGGAAGGAGATTAGAATTCTGCCGCTTTATGTTAAATTCAGATGCAGAGGATGAAAACTTCATAACCAACATTTTATGGACAGACTCTAAATTTAATCGCGAGGGCATAAACAATATTCATAAGATGCACTATTGGGCGGAAGAAAATCTACATTTAATAAGGGAAACTAGTTTCCAAAGGAAGTTTTCAGAAAATCTATGGATGGGAGTTGTTGGCCGCTATTTAATAGGGCTTTACTTTTTACCTCAACATTTAAACGGAGAGATCTATGAAGATTTTCTAGAAAATCACTTGCAGGAGCTTCTAGAAGATGTTCTTTTAGCCGCCAGAGCGCGAATGATTTTTCAGCACGACGGTTGTCCAGCGCATTATAGGCTGACGGTACGGAATTTGCTGAATGAACGTTTCCCTAACCGTTGATTGGAAGAGCAGGCCCAATAGTTTGGCCAGCACGAAGTCCAGATTTAACCTCTGGATTACTTTGTATGGGGTCGTATGAAAGATATAGTATACGCAACCCCAGTCAATACAAGGCTTGACCTTAGACAAAGGATAGTCGACGCTGCCGCATCCATACGGAATACATTGACCACCAGAATGGCAAAAACAGAAACAAGAAGACGCTGCCGTGCGTGTATGCGTAATAGGGGCTTCCATTTTGAACCAGATTTATAAAAATTAAGTACTAATGTACTTATTGTTAATTTAATTTACAGCTGACTTCTATGTATAAGGTCTAATGGTGGACAGAAGTTAAATAAATTCCGTCGACTGCTTCATTTTTACTATTTTTTTTGAACTGTTAAGGGTTTGTTGTAAGTTTCGCAGCTTGTTCGATAGCTATTGCAACAAGGAAGTTTTAACACAATTTGTACGCAAGAAGCTTTGAGAATTATTTAAAAACCTCAAAGAATGATCACATCTGATTTTGAAAAATTATTTTGTACAAGTCTTTCTTTGAAATTATCACATGATGGAAATGCTAAGGGATATTTTTATTCCATACGGAAGACCATAGTGTTGGGCAAGTATTCCATCAAAAAAGTTCCACCAAGTTAGCGTAAATTTTTTAAAAATTACATTTTAACATATTAACATCAACTTTTTTTAAAAAAATTGAAAATCGAAATATCTTAAAATCCATTGAGTTTTGTATTATACATATTAGGGTTAAATTTACTCCTTACCTCTTGTTCTATCAGATCTCCAAAGGAATGTATTCAATTACCGGTGACCGTGTATATAGGGCAAATCAAGAGACCTTATTAAAACTCGTTTTAAAGATCATTTAGCTCATGTCAAATATGATCGCACAGATAGGTCCGTAGAGTAGGCGACATTGAATTAATTAAAAGAGTAGATAATAAAAACGAACTTGATTCTTGTGAAGGTCTGGAAATTTTTTAAACAGAATATTGCTTATGAATTATGATGATAACGGTCCATTAGGATTTTCGGAATTATTGAAGCTTATATATATGTATATATTTGTTTGTATTTCTGGTATCGGTTCGCTGATGATGAAAGCTTAGCTATTGAAACACGTGTCCGAGTAAAGTTTTTGGTGCAGCTTTTTGGTGTTTTTCCGTTTGTTAAATAAACGCTGCAGTTTAATGTTCCATTCCTTTGACACTGTCAATGTTAATTCTACTAAGACTACTAACACGCGCATCTATACCCAACATTACGTAGTATTAAAGAATAAACAGTATCTAAGAATTATGTGAAATGTTACTAAACTGTAGTCTTGGAATAGTTCAAAAAAGATCGTAATTGAAAATGTAGCATAACTAAGAATGCCAACAGGTGATCGATTTGTATTTGCAATATCGTTATCGAAGGGATCAACTTCAACTGCGAAACAATCGTTCTGATTTGCAAGCCAAGAATTTCTTGTACAATAGCATACACACACAGGTGTTCTTTCGGGCGTATATAATACTGTACAAAAAATACTTGTCTTGCAAATCAGACAATTGTTTCGCAGTTGCAGTTGATCCCTTCGATAACGATATATAAAATGATTTGAAATAGCAAACATTTGAATATTTATTACACTTTAAATGTTAATTCTACTAAGACTACTAGCAAAAGCGTTTATTCCCAACATTACGTGGTATTATGTGACGTTGTCAATTCTAGTTGATCTCGAATATTACAATTTTAGCACACTTCCCTTAATTGGACATTTTTTGAAAAGAAACATCTGATGACCTTCTTTTTCCAAAGTGTTTAATTTAATTTAATCGTATGGTACATTTTAAATATTGTATTGTGATGTAAGTGTTATGTATGGTGCCCCAGAAGATCAGTATATACCTGTACAGTGTGGTGACGAAACCGTGTGCAATTGTGGATTGGTTCGTCTTGGTTTAGGAAAACCACTAAAACCTAAACATGCCAACCCTTACCCACTCTGTATTTACATGTAATAATATTAATTAAGTGTGTAATGTGATTGTGTGTTTTATGAAATTGTGTTGTACATTTTTCTTAATTATCCGGGAGGTCTTGATGACCAGGTCCGGAAACCAAAGTGGTGATTCTCAGGAACAACATGTTTTTCTTGTTGACCATGGAGTACTGTAAGGTACTGATCACCTTCCATATTTTATATTTGCACCCAAAAACCCCTAAAAACACACACACGAAAAAAAAACTCCAAAGAAAATTGACGTACGTTTTGACGTTTAATTCCGGAAACCAAAGTGGTGATTCTCAGAAACATGTTTTTCATGTTGGCCATGGAGTACTGTAAGGTAGTGATCACCTTCTATATTTCATATTTGCAACAAAGTGTGAAAATGCTTTTTACTGGTTTGTCCTGAAAATTTACTTCATAAAGTTAAACATTTCTTAAATTTTTTCAAGTATCTCAGAATCACAAAAAAAAGCAAAACTAGAGTTTGTGATATTCGAAACAGTGGCCGTAAATACAGCTGCATTAGATTTTCTTTTGACATTGGAGGGACCAAGTAGTGACATTTAGCTGAGACTTGAAAGTTGATGTAATGCTACCACGTTGTGTCTGTTGTTGCAGCGACAAACTGCCCCAACGCATTTCCTTTCCGAAAAATTCAATCTGCTTCCATTTGATGAACTTGGAATGTTTTTCTTTCCTCCACAAATAAGAGAGTCATTATCAAGATTAATGGTACAGCCACATTTGCCGTTTTTGTCGCTTCGCTAAAATCGCACTGTAGTAAAAATACGTGAAATCTATATTTGTTGATGGTATGGCGAATAGTTGCTTCAGTTGGACGATTATGAACACCATAAGTTCGCCGAAGCTCACGAAAAATATTCCTCACAGAACGTAAATTTTCGTAATATAATAATAGTAATAATATATTTGTAAACGTTGTTCGGATGAAATGTCAATTAACACTGAATAAAAGACACAAGGCAACTTGACCCGACTCACGCGTTATCTATCAAAAAATCACTACTGATAAAAGTACCTCTTGATTGATCACCCGTTATATGATGGAAAATAAATATTTTCGAAACGGTTTTGATTTGAACAGAACCACAAAAACGGTAAGTGTGGGCGTACCTTAAGTGAAAACTGTACCAATCCATAAAATGATATTGTAAACCAAAAAATTTCTTGACACTGATTCTCAATCTTATTGGAATGCGTCCTTCCGTATGTTTATTCTCACATCTTCTAAATACTATTTTTCATTGGCGATTTGCATTTTGAAACTAGCGTAACCAGCATAAAGCAATCTGTAGCTTTCTTTCCGTTTTCAGTTAAAGATACAGAGAATATAGGCGTCTATAGTTCATTCCAAGCTATTTGTCCAGTAAAAGATTAACCCCTCTTTCTTTTGCGCACACACCGTGGTTGAAACTATTGTGAATTGTACGCACCTTTTCTCCCCTAATGCTAATGAACTGAAGGCTGTACATTTCACAATACTTTCCACTACGGTGTGCGCTCAAACGTAAAGAGGGGTTAAGCTTTTACCGGACAAATAGCTTGGAATAAACTATATTATGAAGTTTATAGATACTCCAAGATTTCGTTTTTTAAAATTATAACGGGCCTCTTTTAGGTTACCAACTAGCGGAATTTTTTGGATCGTGGACTAAACAACCCCCTTCATGCACACTCTTATCCTTCTTCTATCTTTGACTAAAGATTATTTACATTATATTATAAGACTTGTTTGACGAGGAAGTAGTTCCAAAACCGAAGTAAAGCACCAACTTTTATAATTTTAAAGGAATAGAGAAATCATTCAATTGACGAGAGTATCTTGGATACTGAAAGTTATAACCTTAGCAAAATTCTCCTAGAGTACAGGGAAATTGTCATTTGAGTGGGAAATAATCGCACACACGGAAAAAACCACGTAATCTTGCAGCGGTATCCTTGCTAAATATAAATTTGACTTTTAAGAAATCCAACTCCCCCGGAACCTCCCCCAACCCACAATCGCGAATTGTGTTAATTCCTTTGCTCGGCTATAATTTACGATATTCATTGATATTTTTCAAGATATAAGCTCGAAAATGGATTTTTTAGAAACAAATGAATTCACTTGGATTGGCGGAAATCCACTAGTCTAGGAGTTTCTGAAAGACAGTTATTATATTAATTTTTAACGCCCGACATTTTTCGTCTTATCCCGCGAATTAATTAAACCAACATTTTTTGAGTTATGGAGTCGCGAAGAGGAAAATTTTTAAAACTATTTCTGCACGAAAAAACAATTGAATGCTACACTAGCGCACTCAAATTGCACGTTTTTTTGCGCCCAACAATTGCGATTTCCTCAGATCGATGCTTTTCACGGCTACAGTGGATTTTTGGTAGACACACATTTATGACAAAATTCTAGAGAATTTAATTTTACATTGATTTGGCAAAAATATATAGAGTATTCCATTTGATTTTATTAAATTATTCATCATTTTCGATTACAAAGTTTGATAATTTTTTCTCATAACCTGTATAATCAATGTTAACTTTTAAATCGTGGATACTTAGAGTCGGTACCGCCCTAAGTGCTAATAGAATTTGAATTTGATATTTTAAATAATAACCTAAAAAACGTGAAATATCTGAAGGATATTTAATGTTTAAAAATTGGTATATGAAAAAGTATACATAAAGTCGTCATACTTTTTCAAGTAGGTAAAAAAAAATACATGTTTTTATTTAAACTAACAAAGTTGTCAAGTTATTCATTAAAGTGAGACACTCTGTATAATTGAAAATATTTTTAAATGTAGCCACTGAGAAACCTAAAGTAATCGTCAAAACCGATTTCAAAAAAACCTATTGTTTGAAGGCAATATCAAAGGTCCGGGTACGTGGACAGGCTGTATGTGTAAGCAGTTTATAAAAAGTTGATTCTTCCATCGTTGAGGCCAACTAAGCATTAACTTAAAAAGATTTGCATTAAAGCAACTTTGTCAACAGATGTGTAAGCATAAATCGACTATTCGATTATTACAAACAACGTGTTATGAAATAACGAGGCGCAATACTTATTTGTCGTTTAAAAAACGATCTCAAATCGAATGTGTATTGTACAATTTACAACAAGCGATTTGAATTTGTTTATTAACCTAACTCGTTTTTGTAAACTGCTTACATACAAAGCTAGGAAACGCGACAATGGTAAATCGACATATACTAATACTTGTATAGGCGGCCTCCGTCTAACTGGCATTATCGGCGCTGTTTCTACTCATAGGGAGCGACGTCGATGTTCAGGAGAACACCCGGCAATAACAAACGCGACGTCCTAGCGTCGGTTCGAAGGTGCCGTACGCAAAAGGCGGGCGGAACGCAAAAAAACGAAAAATTTTTATTTTTGTTTTGGTTTTTTGCATTTTATGGCTTCCGATTCGAAAATAATTCCAATTTTATCGCGCGATTTAATCGTTTTACGAGAGAATTTAAAAAACCGCGTTTGAATCGAAGCTTCATGCATCGTACAACAGATGTGCACTTTTGCACTAGTTACACAAATAACTATTGTTTTATTAGCAGTAAAAAGCGTGATTTTTGTGTCTAGAACAAACACTTTTCAATTAGACCATAACATTTATTTCATATTGCGTACGGCACACGCAAAAGGCGGGCGGAACGCAAAAAAACGAAAAATTTTTATTTTTGTTTTGGTTTTTTGCATTTTATGGCTTCCGATTCGAAAATAATTCCAATTTTATCGCGCGATTTAATCGTTTTACGAGAGAATTTAAAAGACCGCGTTTGAATCGAAGCTTCATGCATCGTACAACAGATATGCACTTTTTGCACTAGTTACACAAATAACTATTGTTTTATTAGCAGTAAAAACGTGATTTTTGTGTCTAGAACAAACACTTTTTCAATTAGACCATAACATTTATTTCATATTGCCTCAATAATATTTCAAATTACGTGCGGCGATTTTCATGTTGCAAAATGCATTTGTTCATTTTGTACTTTTAAAAATATTGTGTAAACACTTTTATTTCCATGATCTACAATTTTTTTTATTCGTATTTAGGATTAAGAGTAAAAGTGGTGCTTTTTACGCCGAAAACAAAGACGTTTTGTAAAAAATACTTATACTAAATTGTCATCATGACTTTGGCTTTTCCCAATTTGGCGAGCAGAAGCGAGCCGTGTTTTTATTAAATTTGCATTGAAACTATTTTGTTTATTAAAAACCAGTTTACGAGCCGCGAAGGCGCTGGGTTAGGGTCGCGGCAAACGGCAATACTTCAATATTCACAATTGGGCGAGCGAAGCGAGCCATGTCTTTATCAAAGTAGCATTGAAACAGTTTTTGAGTAAAAACAATCAGCGTATGAGCCGCAAAGTGGCTCGAGTTGGCCGCGAAACGGTAATATTATCGACGCGAAGCGGCGCTGAACTAGAATCGCGGAAAAGGATCCTACTTTTATCTTTACAATTTGGCGAGCGAAGCGAACCGTGTCTTTATCAGAGTTGCATTGAAACTATAATTTTGAGTAAACAGAAATAGTGTGTACGATCCGCGAAGCGATTCGAGATTGCCGTGAAGCGGCAACCTCTTCGACGTTGAGCTAGGGTTTCAACTACTACTACTAGTAAGCAAAAGTAATGTTTTATTTGCTTGTCTGCTTGAAAATTCCTACCGAGTGTCAAAAGTAGCAAATATTTGCACTTTCGCACGAGTTAGGAACAATATTTTTGAGACGGTTTGAACAACATAACTGAAACTAATTATTAATTTCCAATTCCATCGGAGACAAATTCCTCTATAATCTGGATACCTTAAACCGTTGCTATGGTCATGTTGTTTATTATTTTAAATTGTTTCTTATTCTCGCTGTGAATTTCTGAATTTCAAAAAGTGTGATCTCCTCTAAACTGTAAACGATAAAATATTGATATTGACTCTAAAACATGGATAATGATGAAGATAGTATTTTGGAAGCAGCAAATGAAACCAGCCTCAAAGTTGTTGCCCCCTAAATCCCGTCAAGGCTATGAGGAAGCTTATAGCAAGTTTATGGAGTGGCGAAAGCAAAACAGGGTAAATTATTGGTTGTTGCAAAACGTCCTGCTTGCGTATTTTAGAGAGCTGTCGAAAAAAATTTCCCCAAGCACATTATGGACGCAATTTTCTATGATAAGAAGAACGCTTATTGTTTACCAGAATACTAAAATTAGTCAATATCCTAAATTGAAAGCATTTCTGAAAAGAATGTCGCAAGGATACAAACCGAAAAATCGAGAACTTTAATTGCTGAAGAAGTTCATAAATTCATAAAAAGAAGCGCCAGATGGCAAATATTTGTTACAGATAGTAAGTACATCCCTATAAACAAAACCCTTCATCAATTGAAATTTCAATTTTAGGTAATTTTGGTGTTCGGAATTAGTGGAGCCATGCGAAGGAACGAATTGAGTCCAATTAAAATTGACGATTTAACTGATGTCGGTTCGGCCGTAATTGTAAAATTAGGTGAGACACCAAAAATAAAAACGATCGTGTTTTCATGATAGTTGACGAGTTTTACGGTATCTATCGCAAATATGCTGCTCTTCGACCACCAAATACGTCTGAACGTCGCTTTTTTTTGAATTATGAGCAAGCCAAATACACTAAACAGCCCGTTGGAATCAACAAGATAGGTAGCATCCCAAAATTGATTGCTACCTACCTTGGTTTAGAGCAGCCATGTCAAACATGCGGCCCACTGAATATTTTCCTGCGGCCCCGAATCAATTTTGAAAACAGCCATGTAATGCGGTCCGCGAGCCTGTTAAAAACCGAAAATAAAGTACTGTGATGATGAACTAAGATGCGCGCTCAACCTAAAAGCCTGGCTTGTTCCGGAAAGTTCTATCGCGCGAGAACACAGATGACGCTACCTGAACATTCTGGAAAGAACTGTCGAGAAATCACAATCCGTATATAAGCCAATACCGCTCGATTCAGTTCAGTTGTTCAGTCAGTTATGAGTCAGTTGCGATAAATTGCGAGTTTAGTTGCGTACTTATTGTTACAAAACGTAACAGTACTTATTGTTATTTATTTCGGGTAAAGTTTTTAACATGTCTGTTTCAAAACCAAGTGGAAGTAAGAGGAAACTTGGAGATGAGCATCGTATCTTTCAAGAAAAGTGGGAATTAGAGTTTTTTGCTGTGAAGTGAAAGACAAAATTATTTGCTTGATTTGTAACAGTACAGTCGGTGTCCCAAAATTATATAATATAAAACGTCACTATGATAGTCATAAAACTAAGTTTGACAAGTATACAGGCATGATTAGAAACGAAAAGTTAAAAGAGTTAAAATCACGGTTAAAAGATCAACAGCTTATGTTTACACGTCCAAAGCAAGAAAATGAATCTGCCGTTCAAGCGAGCTACGTACTGTCGGAGTTGATCGCAAAACACTCAAAACCATTTGTTGAAGGTGAATTTATAAAAGAGTGCCTTGTAAAGGCCGCGGAAATTGTAAGTCCTGGAGCGTGAAGGCTTTTCAAAATATATCCTTGTCCCGGAATACTGTCGCTGAAAGAGTTACCGAGTTGGCTGCCAATATAAGCGAACAGATAAAAACAAAATCAGACTCTTTCATTGCATTTTCTATTGCCTGTGACGAAAGTACAGATGTGTGTGGTGTGGCGCAACTCGCTGTTTTTCTTCGTGCTGTTGATAGAGATATCAACGTTTATGAAGAATTGATGGAATTAGTACCATTGCATGATACAACAACTGGGGAGGATATTTTCAATGCTGTTTATGGACTTCTGCAAAAGTACAATTTAGATTTGTCAAAACTGTATTCCGTTGCAACAGATGGAGCTCCTTCAATGACTGGAGTAAATAATGGCTTCATTAAAATATTACAAACAAATATCAGAGAAACGGGCAGTGACAAACCAGATTTTCATCATGTTCATTGCATAATCCACCAAGAAGTTTTATGCTCAAAAGTGATCAAGTTGGAAAGCGTTTTAAAGTCAGTGAAAAAATGATAAACTTCATAAGGTCACGTGGCTTGAATCAGCGACAGTTTTGTGCGTTTTACGTGATTTAGAAAGTGAGTACACTGGTTTACCTTATTATGCAGAAGTGCGATGGCTTTCGTGTTCTATGGTTCTCGATCGGTTTGGAAACTCAAAGAAGAAATACGCCTTTTCATGGAAGTGAAAGAACAAGATGTCAGCTTATTATCCGACGTACCTTTTTACAAGATCTTTCATTTATGGTAGACATCACAAAACACTTGTCGGACTTAAATACGAAATTGCAAGGACCACGTCAAGTTATAACAGATATGCATGATCATGTTAAAGCTTTCAAGTGTAAGATGATGCTGTGGAAAAACCAGTTAGCGGTGGATAATCTGTCACATTTTCCGACTTGCAAGGCGTATCAGGAAAGTACAAGTGGCCCAATATCATACAAAATGTATACAGAGAAAATGGGAAGCCTTCTGTCAGAATTTGAAAAGCGTTTTCAGGATTTTAAGTCCCAAGAAAACAATTTTTCTTTATTTACTGGTCTTTTCACTATCGATATTGATAAAGTTCCCCTCACTTGCAGATGGAAGTGATTGAGATTCAGTGTCAAACCCATTTAAAAGAAAAAATTTGATAGTGTTGGTACATTCGAATTTTATAAGTACTTGCCTTTTCAATACCAAGAAATGAGAAAACTTGCCTGTAAAATCCTGTCAATGTTTGGAAGTACCTATAAGTGTGAACAATTATTTTCTTTGATGAAAGGAAACAAGTCTCCCGCAAGATCGCGATTGACGGACGCACACTTGGACGCAGTTTTAAAAGTTATTTCCGCCGATAAATTCACGCCACAAATAGACAACTTAATTAAAGACAAAAGATGTCAAATATCTGGCAAAAGAAGTTAATGTTTGTAAGTTTTTGTAATGTCCTTTTTATTGGAAATTTAATAAATATACTTCTAACATAATAGTACTTTTTTTCGTTAAGATTTTCAGTAGTTTGTCTTCTTTAAGATTAGGTTTTGCGGCCCACCTAGTCTATGGTCTTCATGCTTTTAGCCCACCAGTGACTTTGAGTTTGACATGGCTGGTTTAGAGGAACCCGCATCTTACACGAGCCACTGTATGAGGCGATCATCTTCCATCATTTTGTGGATAATGGTGCTACATTGAAGATCTGAAACGCCACGGTGGATGGATTCTTCATCAGTGGCGGAAGGTTACATAGCAGAGTCTATTGGGCACAAAATGAAAGTTGCTAAAACAATCAATTCTTTGGCCGTTAAAAAATTCGTCAGAAACTTCGTCAGAAACCTCGTCAGAAACTAATCCAATTACTGATAACTTGTACAATGAACCAGAATCATCCATCATGACAACTTCTTCAACAATTGTCAAATCTTCAAATTTAGCAAAAATGTTTGAAAATTCAAATAAAAAAGTAATACATTTCAATAACTGCACATTAATAATGTAACTTTCTAGTTCTATTAATAAAGATTTCATTCAAATAATAATTTTGCACAATTATTTAAATCCTAATAATCCGAATTCGTGTATAAACTATTAAACTAGAAATTTGACGATCGGAATAGGACTTCATCCATTGGCCGAATTCATATCATGCACCGTAAATGATATGAATTATTTCCACACTGGTCAGTGATATTTTGAAGTTTCGATCTCAGGCTGCTACTTTGATATGTGTCACTTTCGTGACAAGCCGTTTAAAAAGACTGTTATTGAATGGTCAACAAGCAGTAGTTAATTAGTAAAACATAATGATTAATGAAATTTTCTTGCTCATTTTATAGCAATGAAACAGATGTTGTCCATTTTAGTAACATGCAAGAAAACTTCAATTATACACTTTATCAAGTAGGCAAAAAAAAAATATCAGAGATTTACAAACCCCAAAGTTTCGAGTGTTGCAAAATGTAAACATATACAATATGAGTTATTTCTTGTGCTATTCGTGTTAGTTAACAATCAGCGATAGTAAAGCGTTTATGACATTTGTAAACAGTTGGCACATAATTGCGCATATGTAACGACCAGAAATGTAATAGCGTATTGACAAGAAGGCAAAAGCGATCGAAACCATTTTGGTTAAGGGCAGCAGATGTGTTTTAATGTTTAATTTACATGCTATTACAGTATCACATGATACGCTGTTAGGACACGTGTAGTATTTCATGAACATCATACATCCTATATAGCTCGAATGCACTCGCAATTGTCTTCAAATTATGTCTCATAAAATATTTTTTTGGTGAACACTGATAACCGTACGGCTATGGTTAATAATATAAAGCAAAGCAATTATGTAGATAAGTAACAAGTTCAACATATCTTTATGCAATCAGACGGTCGCCCTTTTAAGCAGCAACCAACTGTTTACGACTGATTTTAAGTTAGGCATTTATACTGACTGCTTCTGCGAGGTTCGTAGATCTCAGTTTGACGTAGCATCCCGCTGGGCTATCACCATATTTTAACATTTAAATGAACTAATTCGGGAATATCTGCCGCCCCGATTCATTACTATCTGTGGTAATCTCTGTTTATTGCTGCCCGATTAATTCGAATCGGTCTTTGGGGAACGCGCATTTTATTTCATCCGTATGCAAAATAATAATGATACTTAAAACTGAAGAATACTTCGACATCTGTCAGCAACCATTTTCCTTTACTTTGCAAAATCCGACTCTCGTTTCTTAAGATGCGATTAGAATACGTTGAAATAGTTTCATTCTTCCCTAGGTTTCTGTTATCGTAAAATTGCACTGGGTTGTTAGTCTCTAGAGAAATTAAAAATAGTGTTTAAACCAAATTTCTCTCTAGTTTTAGTATTGCAAGCTAACAATACGAAATATAAAATAAACACAAAAAACCACGACTTATTCCATTTGTGTGTGACATTGGGAGCACTTGCAATGTGCCACGGTTTATGACAATTTTTGTGTTTGCAAGTGTTCACCGTTGAAATAGAATCTTTTGTAGACGTTATCGATAAGTACGCTTTTGATGTTGAAGCGTCCAAATCCTTCAGATGGCAAACTCGGTCTTACATGTTGACATAACACTCTACAAGACACGGTTTCTCTTCTAGCGCTCTTATAAAGGACCACAATCTTTAGAATTGAATTGAAAGATTTTCAAAAGCGAAATTCAAATATTTTTCTAAAGTTTTTCAATAATAGTTATTTCCCTGAATTATAATTCTAGTTTCGAATGAAAATTAAAAAATAAATAACGCATATAATACGTCACCTATCTCCTTAATTCTGAGATTGAATTTAAGTTGAATTGCCCAAGCGCGGTTGAGTAATTTCATTCCATTAAATTGAATTGATCTATAAATTACACAACTGTTAGGTTTGTTCTTTCGTGCTCGCATGCGTAACATCTAAACCAGATAGTACAAAATTTAAATAACTTTACGCAATTACGCCAATAAATAAAAGATAAATATATTTATTTTGTTATGATTTTTTTGAATGATAAATTATTTTCCAAAAACTGAAGCGTAGCAGAATGTGCGGAAATAAGTTATTTTATTTTCGAGATAGGTCATCAATTTTCCGAAGTTCCTATTAATCTAAAGTTGTAGCAAAAACAGTGTTGCCAATTATTAGAAAAGCTTTTGTTGGTGCTGAATCACTTTTAAAAGCTCTAATGCGAAAAAGCTATACGTCTTTTGTTTTGAATTTTTATTAATATTTATATTTGCTATCATTTTATATTTAAATTTTTTACGGCACGAAGTCAAATTTATGTTTTGTAAATATTTTCATAAATATGGAAATTCAGTCGAGATGCTTCACCGTAGAATGTCTCAAATCTCTTAAGTTAAAAGTAGTTTTATTTTAGGTAGATAGTTTTGAAACTAGTTTTAGTTTGAAAAAATGATATTTTTCAACGTAATCATGCCTGCATGTTAACAATATATACAGGGCTCTCCATTAGTGCGTTGTTCTTTCCTAGCGTTAGAGATAAGTAAACAAAGTTTATACAAAACATAATTGATTTAAAAAAAATCTATTTTGTAAAATTATTTTGACAGGATAGCAAAAACATATTTTTATAATGGACCACCATGTATATTTCAAGGTGTTAGGGCGTAGTATCTCAACCTCTACATAGCCATCTAATTAATTTTTATTCTCTGCCATTGTAGAGATTGTGAAACCAGTGGCGGCTCGTGGTCAATCATAATGGGAGGTCAAAAATTAATTTAAAAAATAAGCATCCTTAAAAAAATATAAATATTGTATCTTTAAATTCCGCTTTAAATGGTCTTAAACTGGAGGTCCATTCTTCGTTCTTTAGCAGTGGAAAAGTGTTGAATAACACGTTCGTTAAAATCGCATATTCCTTTTACAAATGACTTCTCGATACTCAACATCGCTAAAGCGGATAATCTGTCTTGCCCCATGGTGTTGCGTAAGAAGGTCTTTATTCTATTTAAGGTCGAAAAACAACGCTCACTTTCAACAGTTGTCATTGGCAGTGTGCACAGTAAAGTTAATAAATTGACAGTTTCAGAAAACGTTTCACTCAAGTTATTATTTGTATAAAGTTGAAGTAGTGGAACAGCCCCAGAACTACCGCGGAAATCAGGACGATCATAAATAACTTGTAGCTCAGTTTTTAGTTTTAAGAAATTTATAGAAGGATAGTCTTTTTAACCAAATTTAAAATATTATCTGGAAAATTGTTTTTGGTGCATTTCAGAAATGATTATGTCGCAAACTTCCAAAGCCACTCGACGCTTAGAATCTTCATTTTTACGTGATCGCTTAGTAGTATTTGACGAAATTGTAGGCATCTCCGAGGATAGGTCATTTAAAATTTTATCGTGAACTGCTTGGATTGAACTTTTAAAGGAGTCGATATAATCTTTTACAGATAAAATGTCTATACTACGTTTTTGAAGTTCATTAAACGTATGTCACAATGGGCATTACAAGATGGAAGAAGTTCAACCAAAATATAAAATCTTCATTTTGTAAAAAGCCTTTTAAACCAATCGCTTGATTAATCGTCTTTGAATCTTCTTCTATTTCGATTATTTTTTCTAAACACAACAGAATGTCTGCACTATAAATAAACACAGTTTCCACACAACGTACATTAAAATACCACCTCGTGGGAGCTGCTCTAGGTAAGCGAACTTTTACAAACTCATCCAGAACCGCTGTGCGTTTTGGGGATCGACTAAAGAATGTTGAGAAACCATGTAAATTTGCAAAGAAAACTTTAACATTTTTATCTTTACCTGCTGCTTTTGTAAAATTAAGTTGAATTGGTGGGCATAACAATGTATAAAATTCGCGGCAGGGTAATGTTCTTTAATTTTTTTGTACGCCTCCTAATTTCTCGCTCATTGTCGACGCCCCATCGTAAGTTTGCCCAATTAATTTTTCTGGAAATTTATGAATGTCAAGATTTTCTAATTCATAAAGAATTATATCTGTAAGGTGTGAAGCTGTGGTTCCTAAAGGATTTACAAATTTTACAAACCGTTCGTGTACAACGCCAGACAAAATATAACGAATTATAAAACCACTTGGGTTTTAGTAGAACTGTCGGTAGTTTCGTCCACTTGCACAGCAACATACTTAGCTAATTTAATTTCTTGCTTTATTTGTTCCTGAACTACAGCCAGCATCGAGTCGAGTAGATCGTTCTGAATGGATTTGGATGTTCCTTTAAAACGGTTGCCTTCTCCATATGCTCTTTAAAATCGGATCCAACTCGACTACAAAATCAATAAGTCCTCTAAAAACTCCTGGATTATCAAATAAAGCCGTTTCATCATGGCCACGTAGTGCCAACTCAAATGCACCGCAAAATTTTATACAATCTACAATTTTGTTCAAAATATAGCGATTTTTCGAAACATTTTCATTAAAATTTCTAAGGGATTTTCTATAAGCATTGTCTAGCTGTGTACGAATATCAACATTTCCTACGGTTGCAAAATTTACCGAGCATTTCATGTGTTCTGCAGACGAAGCATGTTTTTTTATTTTTTCTTTTAAATGTTTTAAATCGCTTACACCGGATTTGCACCATAGCGAGTCTGACGAGTCTTTAGAAAATAATAAACAAACAAAACAGTAAAATACGTTTGATACTTCACAACCACATATCCAGTCAGCTAAATCGTACATTACCTTGCGAAAGTTTCGATGAACATCTTTATTTTTGTCTTTGCTAGTTTGTCGTAAACTTAGTTCTGGCAAAGGACGACCATTTGCCTTGAACTCAACTAATTTTGTAAAATTAAGTTCGTTAGCATTTTTTAGTTGTTTAATTTTCTGCACTACCGACATTTTCTATAATAGCGTGTGCACACGCGAACCAAAAATAGTATTTTTACAAAACAACACAACAACAGTAAAAAATATCAATATAAATTTTAAAATTGATTTAAAACACGCGAAAATCGAATCAAAAATCGAGCGTAGATGTACACCCTATTCGAAGCCGGCTCATGACCCAAAGTTGATTATTGTTTCGGACGTTCGAGTTTATTCGGGCGCTGCACGTTTTTCGAGTTTTTCCGGGTAGATCTAATTCAATGAGGACAATTCGCACCGCCAGCCCAAGGTTAAGAGCCTACACTACCTTGCCAACACAAAGTAAGTTCCCATTTAATTCAATGTAATCGCGCGGCATCATAACTTAATTCGTAATTAATTTTTTTTTATTTTACTTCGTAAAAACGAGAAAAAAAATGCTACAAATCCTTCGAAAGATTTTTCTAAATACTTAATTAAAAACACTTATACAATTAATTTGTTGATATTGATTTTATTAAACATTGTAGAGAAAAACTGTTCGGACAATCTGTAGATTAATTGTTAAGCATCTTATTCCTGAAAACAAATTTAAGAAAAAATAAATAGTATTGCAATTATGATGCCGCGCGATTACATTGAATTAAATGGGAACTTACTTTGTGTTGGCAAGGTAGTGTAGGCTCTTAAGGAGGATGAATTACGAACAACGGCCGATAAATTTTAAGTTAATAATACTTGCCACTTGCGACTTTTGCGAGTAAATTACCTATTTTAATAAAACACGTAATAATTAATATTTTTTATATATTGTCCAAATTTTTGGGAGGTCATTGACCAATTGACCCTATGGAGAATCCGCCACTGTAGTGAAACTACGCCAGAACATCTTGAAAGATAATTTTAAGAAGTAAACCTTTTCAAACTAATGATATTTTGTATAAACTTTGATTACCTATCTCCAACGAGCTAGCTGCTAAAAAAAACAGCTTATCAATGAAGGATCCTGTATAGTTTAAGTTTCTAAATTTGCAAATTATGACTTTTTACAGGGTGTCTCCTCGAGACCGTTTATTAGAAGTTTATGGAGTTCCAACTAAAACAAAACTGTAGAATTAGGTATAATTAATCTAAACGTTCTATTCGTCTAAAATATTTTCCGGAAGTCGCTATTAACTTTGATATTTTAAATAAAATATTATGTATATTTTTGAATATTTAGATGGGAATCATTAATGCTGAACCTTTTTAATTAAGCCTATAGTATGTTTTTGAGTTAAAACTTATTTTCCGCAATTCTGACAGCAGGTTGACGTTCACAAAATAGCCTTATAATTACTTTAAATAAGATTAGAAGTTGAAATCTAATTAAGTTTAAGTATTTAAAAATACTAATTTTTACCTAACAACAATTTCTAAATGTATAGTATTTATCGTAAATAGGTGTCAAACCTGGAGATCTTACAGGCCAGTCACGTTATCTTAACCGCATTATCCACTTATCACATGTTGTCAAGATAATCTTCTTTCATGGTCCACAATACATTCAGGCAACGCTCTCCCGTAAACGCACCGTTATAAATGACGTAAGAGAACCTGTCATAAGGCAAAAGACATTAAAATTAAATCTTACCTGATAATTTCTTTTACGGATCTAGTAAGGATTGACCGTAGAACCAGACGTGATTGTTATGCTTTCACATATAACCTTGTTGACTGTCAATATCGTCTTTATCGTCTCATTCATCTTTATTGATCTGTTCATCCGTTCATCTCTTCATCTAGTATGCTGCCAAGCTACTTTCTGAAAGTAGATGTATTGGGGTGACACATTAAAAATGTTTTTTTAACAAGCAATAATTATAAAAATGACTTCGCAAATACGAAATTTTGAATCAGGGTCATAGGGCCGCCGTAGCACGTTACAGTCCTCGGAATCCGACTCTAAGTAAGAAATGCCGGATCCAATTGCTAGAGGTCATTTCTGGACGTTGTCCCTCCCTCACGATGTGGACGTTGGGCCCAGTGGAGTTAATATTATTTTTTTATTCATTTTTTATCTCGACTCTTGTAGGTTTTAGTCGCAAGTCGGGCTGAAATCAAGACATTGCGGAACATTTATGTTTTGTGTTTGTGTGTTATACGTTTAAAAATTTTCTGACTGTGTTGCATGTGTTGAGTATGACTACTTTTTGTAGGGTAATGTATGTGTGTTTTTCTATGTTTAGTGTATGTAGGTTTTTGTGTAGTGTATGTGGTATGATACCTTTGGAAGACAGGATTATCGGTACTATGACCACTTTGTTCATCTTCCACAGACGTTTTATTTCTATGAAGAGATCTGTATATTTGTGAAATTTTTCTGTGTTGGTTTTTTCCATGTTGTGTGTGTTGGGTATTGCTATGTCTATTATGTATGTTGTTTTGTTATGTTTGTTTATGAGTGTAATGTCTGGTCTGTTGTGGTGTATTGTTTTATCTGTAATTATTGTTCTGTCGAAATATATTTTATGTGTTGTGTTATCAAGTACTGTTTGTGGTATGTATTTGTAGTACGGTTTGTATGTGTCTATTAGTTTGTGTTGAATGGCTAGTTTTTGATGAATTATGTTTGCTATTTGATTATGTTTGTGTAGATAATCTGTTTGAGTGAGTATTGTACACCCAGATGTAATATGTTGTATTGTTTCTGTGTGTGTGTATGTGGCATTTTCCACATTTGTTGTTTGTCTGTGTTGTATCTTTTATTGTGTGGTTTATGTAGTTTTTTGTGTGTATGACCTGATCCTGTATTGCGATCATAAACCCTTCTGTTTCGCTGAACAGTTCCCCACGGATCAACCTCATGTTCGACGCTTCTTTGTCGACAGTCTGTTGACTCAGTTCGTGAGGATGTCTGCCGTGGAGGGCCTTTTGGATCCATGATTGTTTTTATATGTGTTTGTATGTCCATGTCTGCGTTCTGTAAATATAGTGGTGTGCATTTGTTGTCTGTGAGTGTAACTGCTTTGTGTAACTGTGATGTGTGTTGTTTTGTGTAGATAACATTTCTTAATGTGTCTATCTGTTTATAGTGTAGTGTGGATATGTCTATGAGGCCTCGTCCACCCTCACATCGGGGTAGGGTCAACCTCTCTGTAGCGGTTTTTGGGTGATGTTTGTTAGTGTGGTTTGTGTTTTCCTTTAGAATTCTTCTAATTCTGTATTTATAGTTTAAAATTTAATGTCTCAAATGTCTCTTAAGTTAAAAGTAGTTTTATTTGGTGAGTGATTGTTTTATGTGTTTGTGTTATGTGAGTTTAGCCTGTTGGAACCCCAAATGTTTATAAAGTTCCCCCTCTTCCATAGATTCTATAAACCCATTTCCGACCGGGACTTTCGCCGTACTTAGAATTCTTTTTTCTAAGTGTAAGGTTTCACATTTGTCCAGCTCAAACTCCATGTGTATATTTTTTTGAAAATGTGTGTGTTATGTTTAGTAATTGTTGTAAGTGTTGTTTTGTGTCTGCGTATATTCTGATATCGTCTATGTATAACAAATGTGATAGTGTATATTGGGTTGTTTTATTTGGAAACCATATTTCGTGTTGTTTAGTGTGTTGGAGAGTATATTAAGAGCTAAGCAAAACCAAAGATGGCTAAAAAAGTCTCCCTGGAAAATATCCCGCTTTATTTGTATGGTATCTGTTTTATTGTGCGTATTGTTTAGTGTAAGGTGTAATGTTGTTTTCCAGTGTTCCATGATGTGTTGTAAATATGTAGCGAGCGTTGTGTTTATTTTGTATAATTGCAGCGTATGTATTAACTATATATGAGTGTGGTGTGCTGTCAAATGCTTTTTGTAGTCGACGTATGCTGTGTGTAGATGTCTGTTTTGTTGGAGTATTATTATTATTATTCATCGTTAATCTCCACGATTTGTGGGTAAATAGCAAGTATCGACCATAGCAAGGTACTTGTATCTATTCTATGGTCTAAAGTTCATGAAAGAGCGTACAATTGAGCATGTAGATAGTATGACGGCTTTCTGGATTGCTGCAATCTTGTTCTTCACACCGAGCTCTTGTAGATGTTATAAGAATCTTCGGTACTACTCCAGTCTGTCTAACTTCTTCACTAAGCCACTGATATTTTTCCTGCTTCTCAGTGTAGTAAGATTTGATGTTATGACTATTCGGTACTCCTAAATCCGCTCTAACGACATACTTCAGGTAGTTTCTAGTGGCGATTACTTGATCTTGAATTGCGATGAAAAATCCTTCTGTCTCAGCAAACAAGTCGGCGTGTTGAGGTTTTAAAGTAATTATTTACTTGTTTTATTTCGTTGGCATGTCTTCCATGTTGATCATATGTTGCGTCTGAATAAAATTCGCAATCAGTATCATGGAAGAGGTCTAATGGAGTGTAGTTATCGTCGAATTTTTTTATGGCTTGATGTAAGGTGGTGTTTTGTGTTGCGAAACCGGAGGGTATGAATTTGCTTCCGACATAGTCTGCTGATGTCTATGAGACCGCGTCCTCTTTGGCAGCGTGGAAGTATCATTCGCTGTAGAGCTGATTTAGGATGGTGTACCCTATGTTTTGTCAGCAAAACACGCGTAGTTCTTTTCAGTTTTTCAAGCTCAGTTTGCAGCCATCTCACCACACCAAAAGTATACGTGAGAGCAGGAATTGCATAGATGTTGAGCGCCCTGAGCATGTTTTTCCCATTGAACCCAGTTTGGAGGATATTTTTCACTCTCTGAACATACAGTTACCGCACATGATTGTGAATATCGACGTGTTCTATTCGTCTGCTCTGTTGAAGACGAAGGCGTCGATCTGACCACCGTCTTCCATATTAAAGCCTTGATGAACCACCTTTCCCCTCTCGACGCTCAATTTTCTGCATTTTGTTATTCCAAAAGACATGTCGATGTCGTTAGAAAACTTCTCAGTGAGCTGAAGAAGACTGGTGATCTGCCTCTCTGTATTATTATTATTATTATTATTATTAGTATTATTATAATATAACTTTTACGTGATATTAAACGTGTAGAAACTGTATTATTTACACTAAAAAAAATTTTTGAAATTCAATTAATTTATACAGGGTGTAACAAATATGGAGGTCATAAATTAAACCACATATTCTAGGGCTAAAAATAACTCGATTGAATTTAACTTAATTCTGTACAAATGTGCATCCAAAAAAAGTTACAGGGTGTCAAAGTTATAATTTTTGAAAAGTTGTTTGGTAATATTTCCTTTAATAAAAGCACGATTTTAACGAAATTTGGTATTTAGCAGTTTTTCAGCATAAAAAATCTAAATCGGATCACAGTTTTGATGTACATTGTAGAGGGCGCCACCAGCAGCACTTCGCGTACGTTTAAATGTTTATAACTTTTTTGCCCCTCGGTATATTGGATTATTGTTTGAATATTTTCATTCCTTGACGTGATGAGCTCAAAAAAGTATACTTGAAAGGTGTTGATTCGGCCAACCGTTTCCAAGAAAATTGACACTGAATCTTCAGTTGTTATTGTACTGAGGTAAATTAGATTCAATCGAGTTATTTTTAGCCCCAGAATATGTGGTTTAATTTATGACCTTCATTTTTATTACACCCTGTATTTAACGGAACGTAACGCCATTGGTTGTGACGTCAAGAGTCATATGTAGATATGCACGACATATTTTTTCTCTAATTCAGTATTTATAGAATCAACCTCTTTCAATTGACTATCAAGTACATCTTCAGGAAAAGCTTCTTTAATCAGTTATTTTTTTTGACGTTTTGTAGGTAAGTATTTGTGACATGTACTACTGGTAGGTAGTTCTTTTATACCTTTCTGACTATCAAAGACATGGAGGATTACATCTGACTTTAAGATCATGTTTGCTCCTATCATTCTGTGCCTCATGTAATTTTCCATATCTTATTCAAACTACAAAGAAAAATACAGGGTAATTTATAAATATTGGGACATAGGCTAAGGGTGTGTTATCTAGGCTAAAATATGACTATAGGACCCAATATTTCTTATTAAAATATTGCTGTCGAAAAAGATACAGAGCGTTAAATTAAATTCTTTTTTTTTTTTGTTTATAATTTCACTGTAAATTTATCAATTCTTATCAAAATCGGCAGAGTGGCATAACTTTAGACCAAGAACATTAGTTTATGTACTATTTTACAATTTGTTGTAGGGGTAGCCACGTGAATGATTCCTGATGATGAAATCAAATGGTAACTTTTTTTGAGAAAACTTTTTAAAGATTTTGATTAGAGAATATGACGTAAACATCATTTCTACATAATATTGGTACAGGCAATCCATTGTAACTGTAGAAAAAGTTGCACGTTGCGCAGGTAAGGTGTTGGAGTAGGGATCCGGTTGTACACTCAAAGGTAAAATGATTTCGTAACTGTTGGTTATTCCAGCATGAAACACTGGCGGTATAAGATATCAGCGTAGGTACACCGTAGATATTTAAAATATTGCTTCACATTCATTTATTCAATTTAAATTTTTATATGATTATAATGACCGTCCTTTATAATGTGAAATATAACATTTTATCTTTTATCTTTCTAATTTTAATTTAATAACTACACTTCCGGGTCAAAATTCATATCATTGGAATGTAAAACTTTCTTTTAAAATGACTAATTTAGAATACAAAAGCTTGGATGTACAAAACAAAATTAATTCTATTGTTAAGTAAATGTCTTTCTGATTGGTTAAAATTTAAATCTTAAATCCTCTGATTGGCTAACAAATTGTTAATATCTTTTGTTAACTAAAGATTATGCTTTACGCAACCGGGTAAAAATGAGTATTAGTTGAACATTATCAGTTTACTTGCATAGCTAGGTCTATATATTTAGTTTTAAATTAAGAAAATGTCAAAGTTAGGACAGGGAAAAGCTATTAGTGCTCAAACTCGCGAAGTAGTGTTTAAAGTTTTTCAATATTTTAAAAAATTGCCAACAATGAAGTGAACATCATAGATGCTTCTGAGGTTGAGTTAAAAAGCCATTTATCAGCGGCTACAGGTGTTTCACAGAGTATGCTTTACAAAATTATCAAGGAAGGGAATGACGCACCAAATGATCCTGAAGCTGAAGAGGACGCCAATGTTTTTAAATCTCCAAAAAGGAAGCGAAAGAAAAAATTTCCAATTACTGACATACATGAAACAGAACTGCATCACATTAGGCGTATCATTTATAATTACCATAAAACAAACAACCAACGGGTAACTCTTAAGAATTTGTTACAAAAATTAAAAGAAGATTTAGATTATGTCGGTGGCAGGTCTTCACTACACAAAATTATTAAAAAATGGGGTTTAAATTTTCTTCGGCTGAAAATAATCGAAAATTATTACAAGAGAAGCCCGATATAAGACACTTAAGAATTGCTTTTTGAAAAAATTAAAATGTACCGCAATGACAATCGACCAATCATTTACATGGACGAAACTTACATCCATGGCAGCCATACAGTTTCAAAATCGTGGACCGACAAAACAAGAAATGGTTTATTTGGTAATATTTCTAAGGGACAACGATTAATTATGTTGCATGCAGGAGGGATAGTCATGGTTTTGTGAAGAATGCACTATTAATACCAAATTTGCCAGAAAAATCGGTGTTAGTGATTGACAACGCGCCATACCATAATGTCCAAATAAATCCAGCGCCCAATTCAAACAGCAGAAAACAAGTGATGATTGACTGGTTAACGCAAAACGATATTCCCGCATCATTGGATTTGACTAAAGCTGAACTTTATTTTTTAATAAAAAACAACAAAAACAAACTTAAAAAATTCAAAATAGACACAATAATGCAGGCAGCTGGTCATACTGTGTTAAGATTACCCCTTATCACCCCGAACTTAACCCAATCGAGATGATTTGGGCTACCGTAAAAAATTTTGTAGCATCCCACAATGTAACTTTTAAGTTAGAAGATGCGAAAAAATTAGCGGAAGAAAAATTTGCCTCCATTACGGTAGAAGATTGGAACAAGGTGTGCGCTAACGTCAAGAAACTGGAAGACGAATATTACGAAAACGAAGTTTTTATGGACTTTGTTACAGAATCGTTAATTATTAATGTTGGAATTGAAACTGATAGTGATGATTTCGGGTTCAGTTGCAGCTCAGATGACGATTCTAATACTGCGTCGTTGTTACCCTGAATTGCCGCAAATTTAATTGTGTTCATTAAATATTTCTATTTTTTATTCGTTCAAAATTAGTATAAACTTAATGATTTATAGTTTAGGTATTCAAATCCAAAATAAAAGATCGCTCTGTATTTATTTTATTTATTATTGTATTTATTTGTTTATTTGTATTTACCTAATTATTATTATTGTAAAAGCATAATTTGTTAATAAAATGCTTGAATTTTTTGTATATTGTGTACCTACTAACCAGAAAAGTAATAAATTATTGGTGTAATAATTAATATTTATCTTGCACCAATTTGTATTATATGCTAGTAATACCTACTTCTGCCCAGGTGTACTATTGTCTGGTCACGCCTTGAAATTCTATAAACAGCTACATTTTTCCTGCGCGAGATTTCTTAAGTTACAATGGATTGCCTGTACTTATGTTTAAATACGATAATTTCATCTGTTTCCGAGAAAAAGCAGTTGAATAATTCGTAGTGTCAGAAGGGATTTCAAATATTACTTCATTTATTAAGGGTACGTTTAGACTGTCAAATAATTATGCTAGTCTGTAAATTTTGATAACAATTAATAAATTTACAGTGAAATTATTAACAAAAATAAAGAAAAAAATTTTTATCTAACACCTTGTATCTTTTGCCACAGCAATATTTTATTAAGGCATATTGTGTCTTATGGTCATATTTTAGTCTAAATAACCCACCCTTAGCTTATGTCCTAATAGTTGTGAATCACCCTGTATATTTGAACACCAAATTAGATTAATTCATTTTTCATATTTTTTGCGATAATAGTTTACCCATATTTAATTCTGATTATTTTATCAGATACAAAAAAACTGAAAAGTATATATTTATTGTCACTTTTAAACTGAACAAGATAGTATAGTGTTGAGAGATTTTTAGTATGACGTTTCATTTTCGAAGAACCACAATCAACTTTTTTTTAATACATTATTTCCAGGAAAAGTGCCACAAGTGTAAAGTATTTATAAAAGAGCGGTTACCGAAAAAAAAACAAATGCCGTGTATGAAATTATAATATTGTTTGATTTAATAGTTAAAAGTTTTAAGTGTTGCTAACTAAACTAAATAAATAGTTTAGTTCCAACACCAAACCAAATATTAATATATCTTAATAATCACTTCCAACTTTCAATCTCTTTCCGATAATATTTACAATGTAAAAATTGTCTTATAATGTTATAGCACGTGAAACAAAAAATTAATTATAGGTGTTAAACCTTATAAGTTGTGTTTGCCATAATACAGCTGTGGCGTATCTCTATGGATGCACAAGAAGATCTTAGAGAAGCATGCTCGTTATGGTGGAGTGCTCTGTAAACCGCAAAAATAGAAATTGAATTCGAAGTGTACGAAGAAAAAGGTGCTACAATATTCAGGGCCAGATGTGTTCCTGCTTTTACTTACAAAGTTTGTTCAATTCAGTCTGTTTTTTCCACAATTTAATTTTATCGTTAATGTTCGTTTAAAGATGCGCTGCTTAAATAAACCGAAAAATAAATATAAATTGTTCAGAAATATTAATAAAGTAAAAATTACAGTACATTTTGTTCGCGTGGCGTAATTATATCAGACATGGTAGGAAAATGTTAGAGTTTTGTAAAAGAACTTTAGAAATGGGGTTGTATGTAGTATAATAAATCAAGTAGGCAGGCGTGAACACGGAAGCTGACGGACGCCACTGGCCGACAGTAATTAATGACACGCTGACGTCACCAAGAAGTAATACTCGTAAACATTTTCATAGCGGGTGCTCTATTTTTATTTCTACAAAAAAATGCACATTGAATTAATTGTTTAGTGCACACACGCAATTACAAAATACCTTTTGCCTCAAAACATTAGAATACCTAGTTGAAAAATGTTTCCCATTTGGATAAGTATTTTATTATTAACAAGTAAATATTTTGTGTACAATTTAATTAATTCGATAACAATTACTACAAGCGTTAATGTTATTGTTACTTTTTGTTTTTCGAATAATTTAATTGGAAATGCTCTAGAAAACACGCAACACATACTCATAATAATGCTTTTAGCCTTGTGCATTGCGTTCTGTAATTAACTAATGTTATTCGAATTTGTTGCATCGTAATTTAATTTTGTTATTATATAAAGTTAATTGGTCCCGACTGTTAGTTTGTTATATTCGTGATAATTAATTACATCGTTCCGAAAACGTACCTCAGGTTGCCACTACAGGGTTTCATAAAAACAATTATCATTACTCTAATCAAATAAAAAACGAGGGTTAATTTCGAATCGGCAAGATGGGTACTAATATGTTTTCCCACATGTAATGAAAAAACTCAGTTTAATCGTGAAAACAGAGCATTTGAATTTTGTTTAATACAATCATGTAAAACTTTTACTTAATCTTTTTTACAGATTAACTATGACTAAATTTTTTATATTATGTTTATTGTCAACAATTTAAAAGTACAAAGATATAATTTATAAGAACAACATAATAATAAATAATAAATATAACGCAAAAAGTTTTTGTAAAGCAGTTACTAATTTGAAAGTATTTTAAGAAAATATAACTGTTTCGATTACCAACTGTAGATTTAGTTGACAACTCGAGAGAGAATCGTTAAAAACTTAGTTTCAATACTAAAGTTGACGCATTCTCAATACAAACTAATGGTAATCAATGAAAGATTTAAAGAGTTAAACGTCTTTAATAGTTTTTAGCAAATAAATTCATTGGTTTTTAAGTTACTAAAAAACAAAAGCTTTCGTAATTTCGTATTATCATTCGCTCTGACTTTGTAATTTTAAGGAAAGCTTTAACTGACACATTTTCCCTAAAGAAAACAATGCCAAACTTTAAGATTCTCGAACTAGCGCAGCCGAAAGTTCAGTAAAATTTAACTAGCGACAAACGCTTTCAGTATTAAGCGCAGCCGTGCTTAATACTTAATATATTATGAGGAAATCAGATTCCATCGAAATCTAAGTTCAACACATTGTTATGTAAGTTACACTGGATTTACACCGATTATTACATTGTAGTCAACGGTTTAATAAACGTTACCTATACAGAAATTACACTAACCAGTAAAAAATATAATATCTAATTGCACAAAATAAATGTCGTAGTCGAATAAGTTTTATAACAAAAGTTGTTCAAGTATATTCTTAAATTACGAACAAAAACTATTGAAAATACTATTGTGACGGTATTATTTCGCAAATAATTGATTTATAGACCAATTTCTCCTGTCGTGAAAAGGTGTACATGGAAAATGTTGTCTAAAAATTGAACAATTAGACATGTGTTTTGTAATATTGATTTAAGTAAAATCATCCCATTCAAATTAGGGAATAAGTCTTTGACTACTGTTCTGTGTAAGTAGCATTTTTACTTTCCTTTGTTTTAATAAAATATTTGCTTTTACGGGTTCTAACTTCGTTTTAATTAATCAATGAAAATAATCCGAAAATTATAAAATATCGAAATGGGTCTGGACGTTGGAATTTCAACCAACCTTGAAACCGCCTTTTGGTCAAAGACACCACTCAATATAAGCCTGTTATTTGGTTCTTTGTGAGCAGCCCAGTAACTGTTATCAAAGGAGTCCATTTTGGTGTTCCTTTTCTTCATTGAAAAATAAAATATTAGATTTGGATACGGATCTGCCGATTAACTGTCAAACACCGAAGACTTCCTATTTCTACAAACTAAGTTAATTCTTTTATGCATGTCATTCATAAATTTTGTCGTGTTCTATGTATACGTACCGCGACCGTGAGTTTAGCAACGTACCTTTTTAGCGCTGTATAAATAATTATGTGAACTAGAAAGTTCTTTCCAAGTACCTGATTAATTTTGTGAGCTTTGGAACTATTTAAATAATCGCTCAAGCTCCGGTACTCTCCGTAATTGTTGTCAAGTACATTCCGAACAATGTTTGCCACGTGAACTCGGTGAATCGCTTGCATGGAAAAATCGTTGCTACGACTCTCAAAGGTTTATAGTACGCTAACCTATTTGGGGCGTTTGTGCCGCAAATTATTATTTGTGTCTTAACTTGCTCTCGTGAATTATTATGATTTTATAACTATATTTTGCTATTATTTCCAAATGATATTATCTATTGTTGTGTCTATGTGTTTCTATGTGTGTTAATTGAACTCTAGTCGCTATAATAATATACATATTTCTATCCGCGTACGGTTTGTTCCTAGTGGCTCTAGATATCGCTTATACGTAATCCTACGTGGCGCTTTATAAATTCTTCGTGCAGTGTAGAAGCCTTCATTTCAAACGATTCTCAATAAGCCCACGACCATTCCCGAATAAAAGGAGCTGCCGGCCAGGCCTTCTAGCACTGCTATATGTTTTTTTGGAGTTTGTTTACAAATAAACCGTAACACTATATTTTTGAAAATATTTATGTTAATACAGGGTCCGGCACATCGAGCGCGCATTAAAAGTATATGGAAAACTAATTCTATTCATTTTTCGGTTGTACCGGAAGTAGCTGTCAACTTTCTTATTTCAAATGGAACATGCTACTTTTATTTCATTTTCAAATTCTAGGTAAAGTTTAAGGTGTAGTTTAATTAATATACCATATCCAAAAATGACAGGTTTTTAGTTATATCGATTTTGAAAAAAAAGGTGAATTGTTATCGTTCATATCTCAAGGTAATATCAATATTTTAAGTAAAATGTGTGTCTTGCGACATCTCGTGTAAACATTGACACGTGTGAATAGTATAAACTAAGAAAAATGCCAACAGTTAACTGTAACGACATGTGTGTGTTAAAGTGCAAAGCGCTATCTAAGCGATAGCTTTAATGCTTGAAACACACGTTGTCGCTAAAACCAAAAATAACTTGTACAGAAGCAAGTTATGCTAAAGTGACTTTAAAATTAAAGTCTAAAATTAAAGTAAGCGGCTTTTTATAACAAATTCACTAGTAACTTTAACTAAAGTCAAATATTGTTTTATCCAATAAAATTTAGCATAACTGATGTTCGTACTTGACATTTGTTTGTATACTATCAACATAAAATTATTTTTTTTTATTAATTTATTAAATATTAATTATGTTTCAAATATAAGGATTTGATAGAATGTAAAAATCCAGCAAAAGTAGTTAGTTCCCAGTCAGAAGGTAAATCAGTGTTAAAGGGTAATTATGTATTTCGTATCAAAGTTTGTACTACTACAGGCTTCAGGATGGATGCAAATTCAAAAAGAGTTTAATAGCTACCATCCACCAAGGAAGGTTGAAACGCTGCAAGCAAAATTTGATAATTTAAAGAATGCAGCAAGGAAATGCGCAACTGCTCGACGGTTGAATTGTACAGGGAAGGTCCAGGTGTGCCAGTAATCAACACAAATCAACAATCTGCTGATGGCATTACTAATACAGTCGATGATGATGCCATCGAAGAAAATGGTGATTATGACCATATTGTTGTAAATTCTATGCCACGACTGCCCCAAATAAATAATATGAATGGTAAGATGTCGTATATATAAAAATCATACTCTAATTATATACCTACATATGCAGTAGTAGCTTTGAAAGTGGCCGACCACAAATGGAAACCCGCACCAAAAAAAAAATGTACAGATGAGAAAACAACTGTAAAGGTGAAACATCACAACGAGGAAGATCATTCGCGTAAGAACATATTAACAAATGTTATGAACATATTTCTAAAAATTAAACAACTGTTCACAGTACATGAAAGAAGTGTAAAAACTGGCCCTAAAAAAGACAAAAACTGGACTTCGTATACTGCCCAGATGCTGACAACACCAAAGGATAAAAAACTTTGTGTTAAAGGGAAAGGAACCCCCGCAGTCAAAAACAAAATAGGGTTTTATTGTAAAATTAAAATATCTAGAAATTTATAGAAACTGAAGATAATAGGAAGAGAAAAGTCCACGAAAATGAAGAGCGGAGGAAGGAAGAACTTCAACGAAAAGAATTGAAGTATGTTGCTTTAAAAATAGAAGCGTTAAAGCAAAGTATTCAAGAAAGTTGAAATAATTAAATATTTTCTATATAATCATAAAATAATAAAATATAATAAAAAAAAGATGTTAAGCCCATATTGAGTATTTATTTTTACATAATCACAATATCATTTTTAAATTATTTAAAAGTTAAGAGATGCTGTTGAATAAATATAGCTCTATAATTCTGTCCATTCGGGTTCAATTGTTGTTGTTTGTCATAATTGTTATCAATCAAATCCGGATCCATTTGAGGTTCTTCTGGTAGCTCAACTGCATTCATTTCAATGGCTAAATTGTAAAGAACAACTGTAGCAACTATCAAAGTCATCGTCGTGTAAATGTTAATGTTTATGCCCAAAGATAAAATAGGAAATCTCCTATTCCAAACACCATACTGTCTTTCTACAGCATTCCGGGTTCGTATAAATGATTCATTGTACAAGCTTTCAGCATGTCCATTTGTTTGTTGTAGGGGCGTTAAAAGATATGGCTCAACTCCAGCATCACCAATTAGATGATATCTTTCAAATTCTCGATTTAAAAATCTTCTCTTTAAAAAACCGTTATTAAAAATTATTTGGTCATGTGTAGTACCTGGCAACCTAGCTACTACTACATTACGAATTTTTAGGTCCGCCTCAGAAACAGTCTGAACATTCAATGAATAGAACCCTTTTTATAACTAAGCTTTTCTTCATCGGCTGGAAAAAGTAATTTTAATTTCACGTTTTACTGGTGATAAAGGTAGAAACTTACGTGGGGCTAGTATTGTTATATGAGTGCAGTCTATTGCCTCAATTACTCGGGGAAAAGCTGATAAGTTGTAGAATTTTCACGCAGTTTCTTCAAGTTTCAAGGGCATATTTGGCACATAAATGAAGTCAGGTCTTAATGCGGCAATGGCTTTGCTGACTTCTTTTGCAACTTGAGACGCAGATGTTTCTGAGATGCCAACCATATCAGCAGCACTTAAAAGAAAGCATCCTGTTGCATGGTATCTTAACGTTAGCAGAAAAACTAAATCGTTTTTTACCTTTTACAAATGTAAGTGAATTGTTGAGAGTTTTATCTCTCATTGATATTTGCGTTTTTCAGGTTGCTGTCATGATATTAGTAGCAGAGGGTTGTTGAAGGAACGCAATTCCATACAATTAATTGTTTGCGATTTTCTTTGAGTGTTTTAATAAGTTCTCATGCGATGTGAATTTATTAACGTTTTGGCGTTTATTTTGTGCACAATGGGTCAACTTCGACGACCACATATTATCGGAAAGTTCTCTACTAAAATATATGGTAATAATTAAATTTACAAAACCAAACGTAAAAAGCAAACACCAAGAATTACTCGACAGCTATTTCGTCGTTTTGGGATTCTTGTGAGAGAATTTCAGTGTAAGTTTACTGTTGTACATTGTATTTCAACTTCATACCTAATCCTAAATGTACAGTAGAGGTTACATAACCTCTTTGGATCAACTTTCAACTTTGGAGTTTTGTCGTCCATTTATTTCCTCCGGGCTAACATTTCATGCTAACTGAACCTATAATAACTTGCTTTGGCCGCTTGTGCCTTGGGATAAGTCGCGACGATTACGTGAAGCACAGTTGGGGATTGGCATGCAAAATCCTTGATTTTGAGAACTTGGAATTTGAAACCGAAGTGGTTGCTTTTGAAGAACGAGGAGGCGTTTGCGATGATACGTAGAATCTTGTTCTGGAAGATTTGTAGTATTGATGCGTGGATTATAGCGTAGAATTATAATTCGTCCGCATACATTACGGACGGCGGATGACTATTTTATTGATGGGAAGCTTGTTGTCGATGTTGATTTGGCTGTTTCGGCTTAAGATAAGATAGGTTGCTAGCAGTGAGTGGTCTGTTGTCAATTGCGGAATTCCGGTGTGGATACTGGGTTGCGTAGACTTGGTGGACCCCATTTTTACTGCGAAAAACCGTTTTCGCGTTGAAGTTTATGTGCATGAATTAATCGAATCGCAAATTACCGTCGGGCAGGTGGCAAATGCACGAGCAGATCAATCAGTCTTAAAAAGATTTAGAAAATGAAAGAGTGTCAACGTTCTAGAAAGATACATAGAACAATCTATCGAAGAAAAAAAAGATATCTAAAATTCTACAAAGAGGTAAACGCTTTGTAAATATTTTAAAAAATTAATCTGCGGGTCAAATACCACATAATACAATTTCTAGATGTTCCTCTTGAAATCTTATTAATGTAAAAATTCATAATTCCAACTTTTCTTTAGAATAAATTCCTTCTGTCATATTAATAAAAACCTTAAATACGGAATTTCGGTAGAATAATAATGGACATTAGACTTGTATAAGTGTATGCATATCCATTTTTATGAAATATCGCTTCATCTGTTTATTTATTTATTCGTATGGTACATTTTTAATTATATTGTGATGTAAGTGTTATGTATGGTGCCCCAGAAGATCAATATAAACTTGTATAGTGTGGCGACGAAACCGTGTGTACGTAATTGTGGATTGGTTTATCTTGGCAAAGCATTTGCTTCAAGGTGTAGGAAAACCATAAACCTAAACATGCCAACCCTTACCCACCTTAGTATTCATATGTAATAATATTAATTAAGTGTAAACATCATAGAAGGTAAATAAAAACATAAAATATGATTCATCTGTGAATAACACATACGACAAAAATGTAGGATCCTCCTGTATTTTCAGTCTTGCCTAATCGCAAAAGTTGAAATTCATGTTGAATTAATTAATCTTCTTTAACTGTACGAAATGTGTAGTATTTATTAATAAAATGTGTCACAAACTCATAAATATTAAGCAACTCTGTTTTATTTTTGTTAACACTTATATCGGGTATAATTATTATCAAAGGATCGACAACTGCTTTTACATATCTGTCGACAAAGTTGCCTAATGCGAATGCGTTTACATACGTGATCGTTAACACGAGTCGATACTAGGTGCCGCAAAACTTATTGTTTGATAAATATTGTTTATTATTTGTCAATTAAACACAAAGCCTCCTATGTCTTTTCTTCGCGCGTGTGCGCATGGCATAGACTCCATTGAATTTATTTTTATTAAATACAGTAATGTATGGATAATCCGAACAGAAAGATTGCAGGACCCGTTCGGTTTACCAAAACTTCGGATTATAGAATTCAAAATAAATGATATGCATAATCAGAACACGTTCGGTTCATAGATACCTTCGTTAACCGTACAAATACATTCCTGTCACAGAAAAATAGGTACTCAGCGGTTATGAAAACTTTTATTTATTCAATATGTATACATAATTATGTACATACGTACTGTTTAGTATATGCACACTATATATAATACTTTTTATTCTAAGACTGCATATGTATGTACATATGTATTGTAATAACAAAAGATAAATGAAACGTTTGATTAACAACAAAAAAGATTTTTGAAGAGTCCTATTATTTACACAGTTCATTGTCTCTCAACAGTTTGAACAAAATTATCAAGAGTGCTTTGAACACATTTTTGGATGGTTAGATCGACAGCCTTCTGCCGAATTCTTCTTAGAAGAATCACTTCATGCAGTGGCAATGCATTTTCTTCCGCCCATTGTAGACATGAATTGAATGACATGACCGCCTCTTTACTGGATATTTTTGAATAGGTTCTTCGTCATCAGAGTTCTGATTCCGTCCTGTGACAGAAGCAATGATCTCATCATCTTCTAAGATATCTAGATCCAAATGTTTCTCATCTTCACCTCTTGCCCATTTTTCAACTTCTGTTTTAGTCAACGGATTATCAGCACGATTCACTCTGTTCACTAACTCCACTAGATCAGGTTCTCCATCAGACCATTTTCTCTTAATTCATTCAAAGGCATCAAATCTTCTACATCCCATTCATCCATGGTATTGGTCGAAAGAAGTTGAGACCATGACTTCTTCACCAATTTTTCAGGCACTTGTTTCCAAGATTCGGCTAGCGCAAACACAGCATCTTTCAACGACACATTTTCAAACAATTCGCTATGTTTTCATCTTCTTGTAAGAGCACCTCTTGCAGCAATCTTTTCCGATATGTGACTTTAACATTTTGGATCACATTCTGGTCCATCGGCTGAATCAGGGCGGTACAATTGGGTGGTAGAAACATTACTTGAATATTACCATCACGGCTGGCTAGTTGTTGTTCTGGTCTATGAGCTGAAGCATTATCCAATACCAAAAGTGCTTTTTCTTCGAGATTGTTGTTGCGAAGATGCTTTTTTACGCTTGGTACGAATTCATTATGGAACCATTCTTTGAAGATAGCTTGATCAACCCACGCACTTTTTTGGTTTCGGTAATAGACAGGTAGCTCAATGTTTCTGAATGGTCTTGGATTTTTTGATTTGCCGATTACAAGCAACCTTAATTTGTGTCGGCCACTTGCATTTGCACAAGGCATAAAAGTAATTCGATCTTTGCTGATTTTGCGACCCGGTGCACCCTTTTCGTCCGCGTGTACTAATGTCTTTTCTGGAAGGCAGCGCCAGTACAAACCAGATTCATCCGCGTTGTAGATTTGCTCTGGAGAAAGATGGAATTGCTCAATTTTCTGTTTCATTTCAATACGAAATGGTTCCACGGCACTTTCGTCACTCGACAGCTTCTCCCCAGTAACTTTCAACGAGCGGATTCCAAATCTGTGCTTGAATCCTTGAAACCATCCTCTACTTGCTTCAAAATTGACTTCTTCTCCATAATTCATATCACTGAAGAACTGGCGAGCCTTCTGAAGTATGATTGCTTCGGAAATTGGTGCATGTCGCGCTCTCTGTTGTAGAAACCATGTAAAAAAAAAAAAAAAACCAACAATTACCCTATACTGCATCTTCGACATCAGAAAATTCCGCATTACGCATCGTTTTCCTTGTTCCCGGCCCTTTTTCAGTTCGTGATACATAACCAAGAATTTCGTTCTTCTTTTTCTTGATGTCGGATATTGTTGACTTCCCAACATTAAATCGCGCTGCCAGAGATGGGAATGAACTCCCAGATTCCAGTAGACGTAAAATATCAGCCTTTTTTCAAGTGTTAAGGTGACATGCTTACGTTTAGAAGTCATGGTTGCAATATGTATGCACACAGCACACAACGTATCGACAACTCATAAAACAAACTACAACTCACAAAACAAAACAACTAAACTGTTCTGGTTGTCTCTTGATAACTAAACAACAAACCAACTCGCAGAGACGTGTAGTAAAAAAGTGTTTCATCATCTTCTCGGAAACCGGCGTTCGGATTGCAGAACGCATGGTGTTCAGATTATGAATATCATTTTACGCAATTGGGGCGTTCGGATTATAGAGTATTTCGGATGATGGGGGTTCGGACTATCCATACATTACTGTATTTAAAAAAAATTAATTATATATTTTTTTGTAAAATTTTTTTGATAAAATTTTTTATTAAAAATTTTTTTAATTTTAATATTTTAAGAGTTTTATTTTTTAAATTTTTTTTTTTTTTATTAAATTTTTTTAAAATTATTATTTTTTTTTTTTTTATTTTTTTTTTATTAAAAAAAAAAAAAATAAAAAAATAAATTATAGATAAATAAAAAAACAAAAAAAAATAAAAAAATAAAGTTTTTTTTTTTTAAAAAAAATTTTTTTTTTTCTTTTTATATTAAAATTAAAACTTTTTTTTTTTTAAAATAAATTTTTTTATTTTTTTTTTTTTTATTTTTTTTTTTTTTCTTTCCAAAAAAAAAAAAAAAACCAAAAAATGAAACTTTTTTTTTTTTTTTTTTTTTAAAAATATTTTATTTTTTATAATATATTTTTATTAAAAAACATAGTTTCGCCCCCAAGTTGTTTCAAACCAAAAATATTTCTTGCAGATCTGTATAACGCATATGTATAAATATTTTATATAAATAAAAAATTTTAAGAAAATCATAAACCTATTTTGATTTTAAATGTATTATTTTCACTTCTCTATAAATAACATAAGTAACATTCAAAAAATTACCGGATTTACGAATACCATTGTAGAAGCTGTGAATTTTGAAGTGTTAAAAAAATTTGGTTTGGAAGCCGTTGCATAACTATTTATAAGATATTGAGTAAAAAAATGCGCTTTAAAAATTTTAATCAAACAAATTTGTTTTGCTGATATTTTGTAATAATTATTTTACGTTAAATCTTTATTGTAAATTGAACATGGTTCTAACGTATGTTCTTTTCACACCAATTATATAGGAATTATATTCACGCAATCTAAATTTCAAATTAAAACTTGAGAATTGTGACTTAATTTGCTCCCTAATCTTATTTCTGAATCATCATTATGCCGCTTTTGCTTCTGTCGCGTAAGATTCACGTTTTCAAATTGTGATCAGATGTAGTAATCAGGGTTTTAGATTCCCCATTTCGCGATCCCTTACGCACCATCCAAATCTACAACCCTCCCAGTTAGTGTCCCGGCAACGAAGAGACAACTAACTCAGAACCCGGATGATCAATTAGACCCATATAGCTCCGGATATTGACATTCCTGTTCAATGTAGTCACCCGCCCGCAATTCCAATTAAGTTCTTTGAATGTCACAATGACATTTTAATTTGGAATTATTTAAGACGTTTCCGCCGTTTAAGCGAAATTTACCAATGCGATTTCCATTAGATTAATGACTAAGTTTACCAATCTAATCCGACTTCTGCCATTATTTCTGGATCAGGTTGACGTTCTAAAATCTATAACACCGTTTGCTTCTTAATGAAATAAAAACACACTCGGTTTGAGTTTTATTAGGTGTAATAAAGATATTTATTGTTTTTTTTTGCGTCTGGTTGAAAACGTCGAAGGGTAATAAAAGGAAAAGGCGACGTCATGTGCCAGATTTAAATCGGTTGCTGTTGCAGTGAGATTGATAATTTTTATGTCCACATATAAAACGGATTGTCGTCTGTCACGGCTTGAGTGGTTGCTCGTTAGTGACCCAGCAAACTATCTACTAGAAGACGTGATCATATATATCCTAAAGGCCCTATTTGTTTTCTCTTCTTTGTACGTATAATTTTTTTTAATAATTGTAGGCACGACATCTTTTTTGTATAGTATATTGACAAAACTGCTACTTAATGATAAATTTTTCAGATCTCATTTTGTCAAGTACATTTTAATAAAGCAAATTAGTTGCCTCTCTCTATTCAAAATACTTTCTGATTTCATATTAATGAAGGTTTAATAAGAAGCTGTTGCAACTTTGTTGAGGGTGTTCACTGCGCCTTATATACGGTTTTTACTTAAACATGTTCAGCTAATATGCGTAAGCTTTATTTAACAACTTTTCATGCAAGAATTTATTTATAATTGAATTAAATTTAAATTTAATTAAAATTAAATAGAGTTACTTTCAAATTTGTATAAGGAATACTGTTAATATTACTTTTCGGTTGCATAAAAAGTTTATTGTTTTATTTTTTGCAATTTTTGGTTTTGCAGTCTGATTTATGTAAATAACTGTATATTCACAACTTTTACTGTGGTCCGTGTTGAGGTGTAGCCGTAAAACTGAATATTAAACTTATTCTGCTAAAAATGTTTGAAATGGGAACATGGGATAGATTCATGTACGTTAGATTTGTATTTATAGGTTTAAGCACATGTAATACGTCTCATGTCTAACAAATTCGATTATTTCCCTGTTTTCTGTATAATCTAAAATATTTACAAATACGAATGGATTGAACTAGAATTTAAATTAAGCTACCTGTGAAAATATGTGGAAATCTTTACAATTGATAACTTTCATGTGCACAAATACAAGTTATGTGATAAGTAAGCATATACATTATTTTGCATGAACGCTTGTCCTTGAGAAAGCTGTTTTCAAAGTATATTTTTAATTAAAGCCTGAGGAAGCCCTCACTTTTTAGAGAGCGAAACGTAGCCAAAAATTAAAACAATAGTGTTTCTTCGTTCATTTACATTACCTCTTCTATAAGAATTAACAGAAAAACATACTATAGAGGAAGAAATATAACTTTACAATTGAAACTGTAACAGTGTTTGACAAATGTTTGCAATTTTATGAAGAGCCACTGTTAAAACTGTTAAAGCTTTTGTGCATTCAACATACAATTTGAACGTCGCTAATATGTGTTCAATCATGATTTAAATGGAAAAAAAGTATTGGGCTTAAAGTTCCGCAGATTATTTTATAGAAACAGCTCAAGTTCACAAAAAAATATTAAACCGTTTAATTTTAATTAGTAATTTTTCAGGTTATCATTTTATACGTTGTTGACAAATGTTATGTAAACTGTTTGTAATTTTTATTGTAATGATAACACAAGAATGATCTCTTTTTTTCACTTTTTAATAAATAGATGCCCTGAAGAAACCCACACTATAGTAGGCAAAACGTTGGCGTAAAAAAGGACCATTGTTTCTTGTTTTGCAACTCTTATTGAAGGCCGTAGAAGGTTTTACAATTTATTGATGTTTCGTTTTTGAATCTTTAGCTGTTTATATAAAATAATCTGTAGGACAATGGGAACCATAATCCATCATCTATTTTAAAACAAATATAATTGTATAAGGACTGTTGAAAATCCGTTATTGTGCCCAATAGATGAAGAATCTTATATTTATCTAAGTGATGTTTTCACAAGTTTTTTAATAGCATATTATGCAACAAGTTTTGTAAATAGCATTTTAGATACGAGATTTATTTATTCAGCATAACAAGAAATATTTTGACCCAAAATTACTAACAAGTGACATAATTAATTTGAAGTTAAGTTCAATTCTTTACTAAAATCAGTTGTTGCCAACTTCATATCGTGACTAAAACGCACAAAGCCAAATCTTGTCAATGCGTATTTAAAAGGTTGCTTAGTGTCGTCCAAACATATACCATAATTTTTGTTTGAAAGGTGGGAGTAGAAAAATAAACTTAGTACTACGTTTTATTGCCCTACATAAGAAAATTGGACAACAATGAAGATAATTCTTCATCAAATAGTAAAAAGTTAAGTTGCGCGTAATTTTTTAAATTTATTTACTCTGTAAAAATTATCAGTTTATAAAAAAAACTGAATTTAGTTTGTGCCTGACCATAAGAAAGTAATAGACACTACGATCGATTCTGCGATAGATTCTTGCTAATTTGCAATTTAATTCGACAACATTATTATCTTAGATACATTTGTTTGTCTTACAGTTAATTTTAAAACGGATATATAATAGCATTGAAACTACATACCCTAAAACATCATGATTACAACCAGTAAGTGTTGCGTTAGTGTTATCTCGTGTTAACATAACACGTCCGAAAATGTATTTGCATTAAATCGGTATATAAAGTTGCTTTAATCACGGTTTAGAACGTTTTGCGTCACCGTTTTGCCCCACCGTTTTTTTGCTATCGTTTTGGCGCCAAGACGTTTTGGCCCAGGAGCGTTTTGGCGCGGGGATTCTGCACGTTCTTAAGTATCGGAGCGATGTAGAGTACTGTTACAACATTGGTAGATATATTATAAGTACCTACTAACAAATGAAGTGGTGGAGTAGGGTTTGCTTTAGTATGCATCTGAACTTCTTTACTTTCTTGCTACATGATTATTATTTATCTATTTAATTAATCTCTATGTGTGTACTTTCTTTCTTCAATCTTGCAATAAGTAACAAAACAAAGGTAATTATTATAACTCAAAATTTGAACGACTTTTTTGAACACACGTCGTTATAACAAACTGTAGGCATTTCTAGTCCAATGTCAACTTTTAAATGCACTTTTCTTTGAAGTAAAAATATACATGCAGCTGTAAGTGGCTTAAAATAACATCTGTGTAAAATTTGAATTTATTATCTTTGGTTCCCACAACAAAGATGTTGAGCTTTTTATTACAATTATTTTTATGCATCAATGCACCTTTACACCTAGTTAGAAATCTATTTGAAATCTTTGAAAATTCAATTGGTAATAACATACTTTCCTTTCTAAAAGATATAAATTATAGAATATTAGATATTTCTACTATTGATACTTTCATGTTGTAATGCAAAATTTTTCATTGCGTAATGACACCTATGGGGCCCTTATATTTATGTACTAGGTGTATTGTTAAAGTATCGCCAATTGGTTTTTAAATAAAAGGTATTCGCTAATTAGGGTAGATTTACAAAATATATAATAATGTAATAATATATTTAACTTGATTTGGATGCTGCAAAAATATATAAGTTTTAAAACGCATACATTTCTTTCCGATAAACACAAAAATTTGATTGTTGGTAGAATTTAAAAGTTAATAAACAATTAACAGCCGATAAACGTAACAAAGACAACGCGAAAACTTTCTCGGTCCAAAACAATTTGCGTCGCGGTGCCGAAACATCCTAGCGCCAAAACAGCTCTGCGCCAAAGTTACGGTGCCCAAATGTCTTGGCACCAAAACGATTACGTACAATTATAAACAAAAATCTTTTGTACGACAAAAAATATGTCTACAAATACGTAGCTTTTTTATTGTTGAATGATAAATAATAATATGATTTACAATATTTTTAATTTCATGTGAATGATTAGTATCATCTTATGGTTTGTCAATTACTGGTCACTCCACGGTAGATATTGACAAATGACAGCAAAATATTTGTTAATATTTACTGGTAATGCACCTTTGTAAAACTTTATGTGATTTATACAGGGTGGTCCAGGTTGTAGTAGCAATAATTCACCATTCGATAGTCCATCGAAAAATAAGTCAATTACATACTTTGATTTTTTTCAAAAACGTTCCCCAAGAAAGATACAGCCCTTCAAAGTTTAGTTTTGGAAATCGTTTTTTGTCATAACTCTCAGGTCATTGAAGCGATTTTGACAAAATTTGGTAGAAGTACTTATGTAATAGATACCATTACTTGACAAAAAGTAACTTTTGTCAAAACTGTCCAGTGACGATACAGGGAGGTGGTCACTTTTCCTCCCCCATTATTTAGCCCACTGTTTATTTTTAAAATGATCTTTTTAGTTGAATTTCTAAAACAATTTAGAAAAGAAAGTCAGTCTTGTAAAATCTGGGTTGTAGGGTCAGTTTTCGAGATAAATTAATTTAAAAGTTTAAAACACTTAAAATAGTACATCTGGAAGTAACCGTTATGAAGTAGGCGATAGTATGACACTTGTCAGTATTTTTTAACGTTAAAAACAACAAAATGCCTTTTTGATTCACTAATCAAGAATACGTCGATATGCACTTTGTTTATGAATTTTGTGATGGTAACGCGTTGCAATCAGTTCAGGAATATTGAAGGCGATTTCCTAATAGACGACAACCACATCGTAACGTTTTTGGGAATGTGCATAACCTATTTGTGACGCAAGGATTAAAGTTGGCACCTAGACATCCTAATCATCGTAACGCCAATCAAGTAAGAAGTAATAATCGCGTCTTGCGTGAATTTATCAGAGATCCAAGGACAAGTCAAAGAAGAGTGTCTAGAACCATTGCAATTCCCATAACTCCTATTAAACGTGTATTAAAACAAGATCATAGGCGACCCTTTCATATTCAACTAGTTCAGGGCTTACATCCAGGAGATGAAGAACGCAGAATGGTATTTTGTAGGTGGCTTCTGAACTCGGTTCAAAATGATGATAATTTTTTTAATAATGTCTTATGGACCGACGAGTCATGTTTCACTCAACGAAGGGTTGTAAATTTTCACAACCAGCATGTGTGGGCACGTGAAAATCCACATGAAATAAGGCCACAAAATTACCAACACGAATTTAGTATCAATGTGTGGGTAGGAATTTACAATGGCAATTTATTTGGTCCAGTTGCATGGCCGCCGCGATCACCGGATTTGACCCCATTAGATTTCTATCTATGGGGATCTCCTCAAAGACACGATATATGCGACCCCTGTGCCCACGAGGGAGGAGCTCCTACAAAGAATCCAGAATGCGTGTGTAGAAATCAATCACGGCGTGCTATTCAGTTTAAGCCAGTCCATCATTAGACGTTCCCAATTGTCCATACAGAACAACGGTTCTCATTTTGAACATTTATTACATTAATGTATTTGTAAGTCTTGTAATTGTTTGTGAATTGTTGTTATTAAAACGTTGTCATTATGATTTATTTAGAGTATATCGTTTTTTACTATTATTATCATCATCAATAATCAGCACTTTAAATCGAGTCCAAAAGCATAACAATACTGATAAGTGTCATATTATCGCCTACTTCATAATGGTTACTTAAATTCATTTATCTCGTAAACCGAGCCTCCAATCAAAATTTTACGAGAGTGACTTTTTTTCTAAATTAATCTAGAAATTAAACCAAATAATCATTTTAAAAAATAGACAGTGGCTTAGAAAATAGGGAAGAAAAAGTGACACCCCTTTCTGTATCTACGCTACTGGACGGTTTTGACAAAAGTTGCTTTTGTCAAATAATGAGTGTCTATTACATAAGTAATTACATAATTTCTTGGGGAGCGTTTTTGAAAAAATGGGCCACGTGGTTTTGGCCAGTATATATCTCGAAAACTATTTGGAGTACGATATTGAAATTTGGCAGTTATAAACCGTAGGTAGTGTTACGCATTTTAAGCAAGCAGCAACGTTGTTACAACGTCACATTTCGGATCATGTGGTATCATTTTTAGAATTTTTAATAGGACACCCTGTATATTTTTTTACTGCTGTAAAGGTCCTTCCTATGCTTATTCAGCCATACCTTTATTTTTATTTTTTTGTATGTAAGTACTTAGAAACAATAAACAAATTTTTGTGTAGGTTTTTATTTAAAAAACTAAGAGAGCTTAGAAACAAAAAACGTATCCTAGCAACAGCAATTGTAGTTGTCAAAAGCCGTCAGTGTTAGTAAACAATCGTTCACTGTAGTATTGTTGTTAAAAGTTTAATAACTTAAAACTTATCATACCTTTAAGTTTCACTTACGACGAGTATGTTGATATGCTGATCATTTATGGAGAATGTGGAAGAAACAGCAGACGTGCTAGAGACTTCAGGTAAAAATACTTTTGCTTATGTAGAACAAAAGTTAAGACATGGTTCTTTTCCAACCGAAAAACATCAAAATCCTCGACGTAAGCCTATTGTAACAGATGATAATGTTATTAACATTCTTGCTTATATCCAAGTCAATCCCCACATTTCAACTCGATGTCTTCATCAAAAATTAGGAAAAAGTAAATCAACTATCCAGATGGTCTTAAAGCAATACAAATATCATCTTTTCAAAGTACATTTAACGCAACGTCTGACTCCTGCAGATCCAGAAAGGAGACTTAATTTTATTGCTGAAATGTCAGTTAAAATCGAAGAGAACCCTTTGTTTTTAAATAAAATATTGTGGAGTGACGAAAACCGTTTTCACAATAACGGTATAGTTAATAGAAATAACTACTTGTCGGCTGAAAATCCCAGGTGGGTGCGAGAAACACATTTACAAACTATTTGGGGGATAAATGTTGGGTGCGATTTGTTTAATTGCCGCTTGATTGGGCCGTATTTTTATAACGGGACTCTGACAGGCGAAAGGTATTTAGATTTTCTCCAAAATATTCTTCCCGGTTTGCATGAGGACATTCCACTAAATGAGAGAGCGACTATGTAGTGGCAACAGGATGGTGCATCTCCTCATTTTGCTCAGCGAGTACGTCACATCTGGATGTGTATTTCCAAGAAAGATGGATTGGGAGAAATTGTACAATACTTTGGCCGGCAGATATAACCCCGTTAGATTTTTTTCTTTGGGGATATTTAAAACGATTAGTGTATGTTACAGCTCCTACCGATGTAGATGATTTAAAAAACATAATCAGGGCAGCTTGCCAATCTGTTACACCAGAAATGATTCAAGCAGCATGTACAAGAAATTTACTTAGAAGATTTGAATGCTGCATTACTGAAAATGAAAATCAATTTCAGCGTTATTCTATTCCAAATATTTTATGTTTCTAAGCTATCTTTGTTTTTCAAATAAGAAAAACCTACATAAAAATTTTTTTTATAGTTTCTAAGTACTTACCTACCAAAAAATAAAAATAAAGGTATTGCTGAATTAGCATAGGAGGGACCTTCACAGCAGTGAAAAAATATACAGGGTGTCCCATTAAAAATTCTCAAAATGATACCACATGATCCGAAATGTGACGTTGTAACAACGTTGCTGCTTGCTTAAAATGCGTAACACTTACCAACGGTTTATAACTGCCAAATTTCAATATCGTACTCCAAATAGTTTTCGAGATATATACTGACAACTGTAATTTATTTTTATTTGCAGTTTTATGCAAACAATTTAAAACTTAGCAGATATGCTATCAGTCCTTGTTTATGTAAAACCTAAATTAAGTAAACTAAATTTTTTTTAAATCACAATTTTTTTCTAGTCGTGAAATACTTCAAATCCTAGGAGTTGAAATATTCATGGTCGGCTCGGCCAAGTCAAAATATACGTTCATTGAAAGCATTTATAGAATTTAAAATCACGATTTGTTTATCAGTATTTACACTTATTATTTAATAATTAAATTATCTAATAAAAATGACTCAAAAAAAATAGAAATAACGAAATTATTAACCAATATTACTAAACGGCTACCCCTACGGTGTTTAACACGAGCCGCCAATGTTCATGTGCATGACCATTCCCATTTCCCAACTGTCATTGTCAAAACGAAACGCAACGCTTGTGGCAAAACAAAAGCGACGTATGTACAAAGATTCAACTTATTATTGTTTCGCTTTAGTATAAAATAGTATATATCATTCAGAGTAGAAGGTCTTTTTGTGCTTCGCCCAGTTGCCGGACTGGACTGGCGTCTCGTCCGTCAATCCTACTTCTACTCTTAATGATATAATCTACTATTTCTTTTGTTTGCCTATAAAATCTTTAAAAATAATTATATATTATTTACATATTCCAGCATGAGGATTGTACTGATTTCACTGTCATGAATATAATGTGACTTTTTGCCGGTCGAGGCCAAGAAAAGAGCAAGAGGTGTTTCTGGCCTCTTTTGAGTGATGCAAATTCAGTGATTATGGACGGAGGACCAAGTGTTCAAAATGCCACCCATTAGCTTCTAAACATGTTAACAATCTCTTTTGAACATGGTTAGTGGTTTCTTGAAGTATATCTCATCATCTACTTTATTAAATGCATTTTGCATTTTTTGTTTAATATCAGGACGGAGCCAAATCGGGTGAATAAGGGGGGTGTTCTAGTAATTCAAACTCTACATCGTTTTCAAATCGAGCACAGACCGAACGCGATGCTTCTACCCTTGCACGCTTTTGGTCAACATTCAAACATTTGGGGATCTATTTTGCAGCAATTTTTTTCATGTCCAAATTGACGTAAACCATATGATGAACTCGTTCGTATGAAATATTCAGTGCTTCAGATATCCGTTTTAGCCCAATTCGACGGTCTGATAAAATCATGTCATGAACTGCATCGATATTTTCGGGGACTGACACATAAACTGGCCTTCCCGATCGGTCATCATCTTCAATGGAAAATTTACCTCTTTTGAAGCTTGTATTACAATTTTTGACGGTCGCATACGAAGGACATTGATTACCAAGGGTATTAAGCATATCTTTGTAAATCTGCTTACCTCTTAACCCTTTTAAATACAGGTACTTGATGATGGCTCGATACTCCAATTTTCGAATTTCACACTTTCGGTGGACATCTTTTTTCATTTAATTTATTGCGTGACTGTGGTTTACTTTTTGGACGTCAAACTTTACACTGACACTTCTAATAAGTTATTGTTCGTTGCTATGGTAACGCAATATTTTGTTTATGCAAGGAACTAGTCTAGGCTAACTAGATATCAATACATCCTCGTAATTCTACAAGTTTGCAAAAAAAATGATTTAATCTCCATAATGGTCTAATGGCCGCCTTACGTTGGACACGGTGTATAAGTAGGTTTCTAAAATTGGTGAACTTCTGTAGAAATATTTCCCCGGTCGCCCATCCACCTTTTCCAGTGACAGCTATGTTGTTTTCGAAAATATATAAACTTGAGTTTAGAAATAAGACATTTGTATTCATACTTAGAATTCGAGTTAGAATCAAAAATGGAACAAACATACGTGTTTCTATTTGAAAAATGAATTAGTGGTCGTAACCAATTTTTTAAAAGACCCTGTACACCTATATTAATATACCTATTATTTTTCAGTAAAACAAAAGCTAACAACAAATGTAATTATTACAAAACACTGTATTATTAAAATTATTTATACTATTTGGGCTACATTTTTCTCAAAACAGCTGTATGTAGGGTATCCGGGTGAATTGCCGAATTGACGGGTTTATTATTTTTTTATTTCCTTCGTTTGTTCGGTGTTAAATCAAACCATTTAAAATAATAATATAAATTCAATTTTTCTTTAATTTCCTCTTACACAACTATTTCTCTTTTGTTGATGTTGTAGGATCATTACATTGACAAATACGTTCAATTTCTAGCTTGCTCCAAGATCGTACGTGAAATTAATCTTACCGCTTTTAACTTACGTTGTATTTTGTGCAGTTTGCAGCACTTATGTAAACATGAAATAGCTTGCAATCAATTATTTTGTTAGTTTTACAACAAGAGTTTCGAGTTTTGTGCAATATAAAGTTTAGAGTTATAATTTTATCGCTTTAATGTTTTGCACAAGCTGTAATAGGTAATCTGAGAATGGCAGCATTACATTTCTAAATTAACTTTACGTTTGTTTAATCTACCTTTTTTTAGTAAAGGGTTTAGACTGGTCTATCTCTGTCAGTTTATTTATATTATGTGAAATATACTGAGTTACGAGCCAAGACCGCTAATCCCTTTTGAAGGAGTATTATTAATGAGAAGACTAAAACTTGGGCCGCTCTGACATTCCCCAAGCTTCCTGAAACAATATTAACGGAATCTATCGATCTTTCGCGTTTCCAAGTTTTGCGAATTGACAACATTTCTGCTTTCATTGTTATCGTCAAAATCTTTACCTACAAACTTTGCTCGTTCTATTTTATTTAAAATGCAAGAAATCATGTCATTTCTTTTACCTTAAAAGAAGTAAATATATTAGTTTCAAAGTTTATGTTTGTAGGCCAAAGTCAACGATTTTCTTTAAACTTGACCCATGGGATCATATCGTGTTATACATCTCAATAAAATTTCTAGTATGCACTAAATGAAAAACAACTGCTAATTATTTGACTAGTATCGAAACTCATGATTTTTGTAAGGAATGTGATAATGACGTGACGATAATAGGAGCTTTTGCAATTGTCAAGAGACACAAAAAAATGTTGGAATTAACTTTAATCGGTTAGTGTAACTATTTTTAGTATTTTCAAAACAAATGTCAAAACGATTCGACAGGTGACTAACTTAGAAATGACAACACCGTGCATAACATCAGTATATTTAGTAATCGATAGTGATTTAGATAGCGTATTTCAAATATATTGATTACTTTACATAACTTAAAATGTGCACCACGTACTAACTAATCAATTTGTTAATTTTTCAAAATCTACACTAGATTACGAAAAAGGGCTTAATTTTTTCTTTGTATTTGTCAACTGCTTGCACAATAGAATAAAAATAAAGTAGAGAAATTAGTTTCCTACAAATTTATATTAGGTATTTTGTTCCTAAGATCAACCAATGAGAAACTACATTTAAAAAACTTATTTTTCGTAATTTTCATCGATGTTGCCGGACCGTGCCGACCTTCGTCAAGATTGAAAATATATTTATTTTTTATTGAAGCCCGAAATAAATTACATATCAAAATCATTTTTACGGGCATTTTTTCATTGACTGGATTACATGGAACAGACGTTTTTCCATGTATTAGGCATCTCGTAACGTTTCATTTCGTGCTCACTCTGTGCAAAAATACAATGCTGTTTGAACCAAAATTTATACAATATGTTTCAAAATATTTGCGAATAACTTAAGAATTCATTTATACTATATTTTTTGTTATTCGGAATTTTTGTGGTATGAAAAAGAGGCCGTATATTGATAACAACTGAAGATTCAATGTCAATTTTCTTGGAAGTAAGGTAAGTTAGGTTCAATCGAGTTATTTTTAGCCCCAGAATATGTGGTTTAATTTATAATCTCAATTTTTGTTACACCCTGTATATGGGAATGAAACTAAATGAATGGAGTAATAAATGGGAACAAATCGGTTTAAAAAATTACTATCATATTAATTCAAAGGAATTTATTTAATACAGTGTCATTTAGAACAGATGGAACACTTACCAACTTTTATATCTTGCAAAAAATGTTTAAATGGTTTTTAATTGTGACGATGTCTACTGCTTGGTGGCACTTTCAAATATTTTTTAGTTTTGGCACAACTTTGGTTTTTTAAATAACACCTTATACAATTTTTGACATTTTTAGATTCCTGGTTTTTGTCTTTTTTTCACAGGTAAAATGAAGACCTTTTGAAGATTTGTTAATTCTCGAAAACTGCTTTTGTTAAACATTTTAAAGTTTATATGTGATGGAGATAAGGTTTAAATGCGTAGTGTATCAAATCTAACATCATCGTTCTTGTCGATAATTGTGGAACGTTATTATTTCATAGATGCTTCATCGCAACACCAATGCATTAGGCTATTGTTACCATGTGGAATGAGAATGAAATTATAAGAATATCCGTCAAAGAGCAATTTTGTCAACAATGAATGGTACACATTCAGTTCATAAATTGAAGACATAATATAAATATTACAGATTTATAATAGTGTTAACAATACTAATTTGTGTAACTAGTGCAAAAAATATGCTTTTTGCATATGTTGCACACAACATTTTTTCTGCCATCGAAAAATAAAAAAAATAAAATAAAAACTTCACAAATAACTAATTTTACACTAGTGCAAAAAAAATTAGTTTTGCACTGATAAATTGCTTTTTGCACTAATACAAAAAAGGGAAACTTTTGGGACAGTAATTGCTGCAAAAAGTAGTAACTTTTTCACTATTGTAGAAAAATTCTGTCGTATAATAACTTCAAGTATGCATAGTATATGGCGATACTTTAATCAACGAATAAGAAACTGACAATAACTAAACTGTTACCGTATGTCACGAATGCCAAAATTAATATAAATTTGTTTTACAAGTAACAATAGTAAAGGTAAACTTTTGCAAAGCTCTAGGCCATAGGATAAGTTGGCTATAGGCACCAATAGGAACTTGATACAAGTTTAAAAATGGTTCGACTTTTGTGTAGACTTGCGAACACCTTGCGAATATATTTAACCTCGCATGCAAAAACATTCGCAGACACTAAAAATAACAACCACAGAATAGAAATAGAATATGTCTTATTCTATGGTCGAATAGTCTCGAGCTGAAGCTTTTTAGCTTGTCGTCGAGAGGAAGGTACTAAAATGAGCTTTAAACCATAAAATAAAAAACAAATGGTCCGCTAGTCTTGGACACTTTTGGCTTCTATAGACGCTACATCCATTCATACCCATCAAAAGGTTTACACCTAATATTAGCTATTTAATAATAAAACAATAACTTTAGTGAATTAAACAAAAAAGTAACAATTAAAGCAAATATGAAAATGTCAAAAGAGCAAAAAACCCACCTAATTAATGACCACTTAAGTTTAAAATCAGACAAGTTTAGAAGTAGTTTTACAAAAAAAAATGAGCAAAACTTTGGAAGTACCTGACGACCTCCTTAAGTTCCTTTGAAAAACTCAAAAAAGAATCAAAACAGTGGCGGAAAGTAATTTCAATAATATAAGTAAGATATACATTTTACTGGTATTTATTTTATCTAGACATGGCACGATATGAAAACCACTACCAAAAAGAAATTAACTCTAAATAAGAAAGAAGAAAAAAAATTCAAATATTATTGGGCCAACGGCGACTCATGGACAAGAAGATCCGATAAAATCGCAGATTAAATTTCAATTTACTGAAGTTTTGAACATTCTACCAACCGACGAATTTAAAGATTATCTAAACGTAGAATCCACCACAAATTTAAATTCAGAAGCTTCCACGTCACTGCCTTCCAAAACTGAAGATGATATATTAACTAGTAAAAATAATACAATTTAAAATAATTAAATGTTCAAGTTTTACCAACTTTTTTTATTTCGTTGCTTGAGATTTGTTACTTTTAATAAATTTTTTGAATTTAGAATCGTTTTATTTTACGCTAAGCGATAATATTATGGTAACGCCGACACTCTTTGTGGGGGTTTTGGATGTGGTTCCAGTAAATCAATTAAGTCAGAAGTCATTTCTTTGGTATTTTTTGTATAAATGGATAAATCTTCTATCGCTCAGATCGTTAAAAGGCTCCTCAAATTGATGAAATCTTCTGCCATGTTTGGCTACGATTTCTGTTTCTTCTAAAGCACCAAATGCACCTAACTGTATTTGCTCACGCAATGCCATATAGACGTCTTAAAATAGACGTAAGTTGTTTGTTGAATTTTCTTTAAATGTACTTACGAAAGCTCTTTAGGGCTGGCAAAAATTATTCTGCTTAACCGAGTACAAAATTGTACTTTTTCACACCAACAAATTCAACAACAAATCAATTAAAATCAATGAATAAAAAAATTTTTAAATGCTCTAAACACTTTTTGATTACGAAGAAAATTTCTAAATTAATAAAACACCACTTCATAACGAATGGGTATCCAAAATTTCGTATAGGAAATTCACTCGTACGATTGCTAGAATACGGCGCCAGAAGTTTGATTTTATATGGAATAAACAGTAAACATAGCAAGTAAAAAATAATAAAGCTAGATAGTTTATATTCTCGAACGAGTTAATTTTAGGATATATTAACTCGATTTAAGAAAATTAGATAAGGTTGGTGGTTGATCAGAGACAAACTTGCACGTGAAGGATATGAATTTTAGACGTGTGATATCTTCAGGATTACTAGTAAATGATATTTATTTATTTATTCATTATTGTATTGTGATGTATGGTGCCACAGAAGATCAGTATAAACCTGTAAAGTGTGATGACGAAAGCTTGTGCAATTGTGGATTGGTTTGTCTTCGCAAAGCATTTGCTTCAAGGTTTAGGAAAACCACTAAAACCATAAGCCATTATAGAGCTTCATCCATTAAATTATGAATGTTTAGAAACCCTCCTTTAAAAAAAAAATTAAACAACATAGAGTTGCATTTTGAATGCCCTGTTCTTATGTGATTTACTTTTGACCAAATTTTCTCTTTTTGATCAAAGCCCGGGACTTCTATTGTTGAATCATTACATAAGAAGTTTTTTGAAAACCTGTGAAAGATCAAAATTTAAAAGTCTAAATTTACTGCCATTATCTTCAACAAAAACTCTAAACTTCCGATTAGATAACATATTTTCAATAAAAGAAATAATTTTGGGTCAAGGAATAACGATAAACAATGTAAAAGTAAACCTTCTTTCCATGCAGTATCACAACAAATTGAAAATTGACAAGAAGTGCATAAAATCTAATAAGTAGAGTTTACTAATACTGTTATTATATAGTTTTGTTGAAAACTTGTAGGTACACTCATGAAATTTAAAACTTGGACACCACAATTTCTGTAAACAAAAGTTTGCACATTGTGAAGCGGGCTTAAGGGTATCATTTACAATTCTAACAGCAGGTAGTCTCAGCAGGGGTTATCTTATAGAAGGACTGTAGAATGAATCATTACACTAAGCACGTTTTAGAAAATAGGTAATTTACGTTGCTTACTTAATTTTTTCTTTAAAGAATATATTTGAAGGTATCGCTAATTAAACACCATAGCTCGATTAATTATCGAATCAAAATTTTGTTTAGGAAATGTTTACAAAATAAAATTAGAAATAATTTTGATTTAAAAACGTCTACAAGCAATAACTTTTAAATTAAATCAAAAACTAAACATGGTTATTTGGGTTGACTGATTATTACTTATTTTTAAATAAATCTAACCTACTAATTATTGTAAGTTATTAAAAAAAATCATTAAACTCTCTATTCATAATATTTAGTCCTTACAAAATGTATATTTTATGACGTTTCATTTTTTTTGTAGTTAATATAAAAAGTGAAAATAAAAACTAAGGCAATTCTTATTGTCAACGTATATATTTAGTTTTTGACAAGAATTTATTACATAATTATAATTAAGATACCAAGTTATAGTTTAAAATTAAATGAAAACTTTTTTTTTAAATAAAGGTATTACTATATAAATAAATATAAGAAATCAATAATGGGTGTGACCTCCATTATTATTGATACATTCTTGGAGGCGTCTGCTCATTGACGCTATCAAGGTATCAATATAATTAATATTAATCGTTTCCCATGCGGTATCAATGGCTGCAATTAGTGCATTACGGTTTACTGGTATAAAATTTGGCCCTTGTTGTCTTCGGATAACAGCAAGTATTCGAGCCCAAACATTTTCGATAATGTTAAAATCTGGGCTTTTGCTGGCCAGGGTAACAGCTCCAAGTTATTTGCTTGTATCCAGTTGCGCACAACCTGCGAAGTATAGGGTCATCATATCCCGATAGTTAATTATCGAATGTTCCAAGAAAATATGTGTAAATAGTAAATGGAATCTACTAACGTAACGTTAAGTCGTTAATTATAGTTACATAACTCTCCTTTCATAAGATATAGTTCATATTAATATGCTTATTGTAAAGCTTCGTACACACCTGAACAACAAACCGAGGAACAAACAGAACAACGAACCGAACGGCAATCGGAACATTAATTTGGACGGTGCTACGTACGAATCACGCAACTTGTCGGTTTTTTTCTTCGACATCAAAGAAAATGCGCGCGAATGCGTTTGCAGGTTTGGACGAATCTAAACAAAACGGCGAACAAACTTATGCGGGAGAATTAAATTATTTATTTTTGTCCTCCCTTTTGTGGGTTTGTTGTGTTTTAGGTAATATTATGGAGTTGACAGAAGAAAAATGTTTTAAATTAATCAGTGTTTAAGAATGCAAGAAAAAATGATGTCCCTATTAGCATCATTTGGGCGGGAAATTTCCAAAATAAAAAAAAGCGAAGTAAATTATAATTTTTACTCTTCTTTGTGCGTAAAAATTTGGTTGGCACTATCTTCTTGTTTTCCGCAATTTTCTCTTCTCAATAATAAATATATATGAACTGAAAACTACTGAAAATAATTATGGGAACAGCACAAACGTTCCGTTTGTTGTTCGGATTGTGGAAATCATAAAAGATCGTTTGTCGTTCTGTTTGACTTTCGGTTCGTTGTTATGTTTGTTGCTCGGTTTGTTGTTCAGGTGTGTACGAAGCTTTACAACTTAAGCAACAATTTTTGGCGAATAAAGATTAGTTTGTGATGTAATATTAGAAACACAAATTTATATCATATCAAATTTATGACAACTTAAAACCAAGAACGTGTATGTTATTGCTAAGAAATTATTAAGGAAAAGCGCAATTGCAGTGTAAATATTTATAATTAGATATTTTCGAAAGTTTATAAGTCCTCTATTGTAATCTTAATACTTAAAAGAAAATCCTGTCCATTAGCATTATAAGGAAATGGCTTTTACTTTATGAATAAGTTTCAATAACAATAGAATATCCTTGCTTGTTTAATTTACTTCCTTTGAGTCATATTGCTCTAAGGGTTGTTACATTGGTCATTAGAAGTATGTAATAAATAAACAATTACCTACTGTTTGAGAAGGGGTAGTGTGAACCAATAAATAAAGTAAGAAATGTAAATTCCATTTTAGTTTAAAATTTCAAGTGTTGTGAAAATGCCACCTCATCTCGGTGCTGATTTGAAAGCGCGGATTGTTTCGGAATTAGCGGCGGGCCGTAGCGTGCGTGAAATTTCACGTATGTTAGATATACCAAAAAGCACCGTAGGGCATTACCGAGTAAAATGGAATCTTGAACACACTTTGAAAGAGCCATCGGAAGTGGTAGACCTAAAGTATCTACACGTGCTCAAGATCTCGAGTTGTTTCATTACGTAACAGAACAACCATTTGCTACATACTCCAGGGCTATAGCAGATACACATTTTCCCGGATGCCGTATAACTGCACAAAAAGATTAAAGGAGATGGGAATAAAGAAGTATAATGCTGCTGCGAAAGAAGTTCTCAGTGACGAAAATATGAGACGTCGTCTGGAATTTGCAAGGCGATATGTGAACGAACCTTTGGAATTTTTGGAATCGAGTGATTTTTAGCGACGAAAAAACGTTCAATAGCCGCAACGATGGACCACTAAAAGTTTTTAGAATGGAAAGAACTCGTTACGAAAATAAACACATATGTCCTAAAAAACGAAGTGGTTATTTTTCTGTGAATGTGTGGGGTTGGGTTAGCGCGCGGGGTCCAGTCTTGATTCTGCTGCGTATTTAGATATTTTGGAAACTATTATGAAACCTTCAGCCCCTATTCATACTTCGCGGGTTGTGCGCAATTGGATACGATAAAATAACTTGGAGCTGTTACCCTGGCCAGCAAAAAGCCCAGATTTTAACATTATCGAAAATGTTTGGGCTCGAATACTTGCTGTTATCCGAAGACAACAAGGGCCAAATTTTATACCAGTAAACCGTAATGCACTAATTGCAGCCATTGATACCGCATGGGAAACGATTAATATTAATTATATTGATACCTTGATAGCGTCAATGAGCAGACGCCTCCAAGAATGTATCAATAATAATGGAGGTCACACCCATTATTGATTTCTTATATTTATTTATATAGTAATACCTTTATTTAAAAAAAAAGTTTTCATTTAATTTTAAACTATAACTTGGTATCTTAATTATAATTATGTAATAAATTCTTGTCAAAAACTAAATATATACGTTGACAATAAGAATTGCCTTAGTTTTTATTTTCACTTTTTATATTAACTACAGAAAAAAATGAAACGTCATAAAATATACATTTTGTAAGGACTAAATATTATGAATAGAGAGTTTAATGATTTTTTTAATAACTTACAATAATTAGTAGGTTAGATTTATTTAAAAATAAGTAATAATCAGTCAACCCAAATAACCATGTTTAGTTTTTGATTTAATTTAAAAGTTATTGCTTGTAGACGTTTTTAAATCAAAATTATTTCTAATTTTATTTTGTAAACATTTCCTAAACAAAATTTTGATTCGATAATTAATCGAGCTATGGTGTTTAATTAGCGATACCTTCAAATATATTCTTTAAAGAAAAAATTAAGTAAGCAACGTAAATTACCTATTTTCTAAAACGTGCTTAGTGTAATGATTCATTCTACAGTCCTTCTATAAGATAACCCCTGCTGAGACTACCTGCTGTTAGAATTGTAAATGATACCCTTAAGCCCGCTTCACAATGTGCAAACTTTTGTTTACAGAAATTGTGGTGTCCAAGTTTTAAATTTCATGAGTGTACATGTTTTAATTCTGGCAGTTTAACAATTAGACATTTAATTTAATCATCATTTTCATTTATGAATTTTATAAAATACTAATTTGATATCTTGCTGTTTTGTTTAAACAAGAAGTTTATTAAAAGGCATTATGTTGAGAGGCATAATTTCTTATGAAAATAAACGAAATTAATTTCATATTTTAAATTTTATTCAGGGTAATTCAACAATTTTGTAAAATTTTATTTCTATGAAAGGAATTCGAATAATTCTGAGAGTGCAGGGGGTATTAACGCCGAGTTAGCAAGGATCTTAATAAAAATTCGGGCGCACAATCCTTATTCATTTGGCGGCATTCGTATCCTGCAATTCAGCGGCAATTCAAGACGAGTGGAGCGAATACTTTTGAGCGAACATACTATGACATCTCTAAGACATCTTTTAGAGACGCTCGGGAGCTCTTTTGTAGAATCCTCGCATTCAGACACCTGCAAGGTCTGCCTCTTTACAGTAGTCAGCTTGTTTTATGAAGATATTACATTGAATGTAATGTAAGTACTGAAATATTTTTCTTCATTTTCATTTTCTTTGTTTCTTTAAGGATAATGAATCATAAAATATACAAAACATTTAATTTAAATTTTAGACACTACCTAAAGTGTATATTTTCTTACACGCTACTACTTACACTTACAATTTGTGTATATTATATATAGTATCGCACCTGCAAAATATTCATCAAACTCGATTTATCGTTTTTAAATATATTTTAATGCACTAACGGTTTTACCATTAAATTTACATTTCACGTATAAACATCGAACATATATTATTAAAGAAAATATTAATTCTTTATATATTTCATACGCAAGAATGTACAATTCATATTCTAATAAAAATTGAAATCAAACGTATGAATCAAAAATATTAAAATTTATACAAATTGATGTTTGCATTTATAGTCTATGCTATACGATGAAAAATTTGTGATATTAACATCAGAATGAAATGCAAAACTTATGAGATTTAATTTTTTTTTATAAATTAGAATCAGCTGCGTATAAAATTGTTACAGTATCGTTTTAATTTTAATATAAAATTTGTTTTTCCTTCAACCATATTAAATATTAAACTTTTAAATAGAATAATGTTCGAATTTTCGTAAGGCATTTTTCAGGTGACATATCATATACATATCTGCGCACATTTAAGATTTTCACGAGTGAAAAGTTTGCTCTATTTTAGGAATGATGTTTTAACATTCATGACAGGTTTTTATTTGATATTCACTAATTCAACTGCATTTTAAATTAATTATATAATTTTTGAAAAAAAATTAGTTTTATTGATTACTAAAAAAATGTTTTTCTAAAGAATTGTCGCTCAAATTTTTAAATAAAGAAAATAAAAATGACCTAAATAACCTTACCTCTTGTGCCATTCGAAATTTTTGAGATGAAAGCTATCGGAAACTGAGTGTTTGCATTTCAACGTCAAATTAAAAGGTGTTTCCCTAAAAACCAAAATTGCCTTATATTTGGATTTTGCTCTAAACAAAGTAGTAAAAGACTACACTTTCTGTACGTACATAATATTGACGTCAAATGTTTTATTTATGGGTTAACCAAATTGATATGAAGATTGTTGACAGAAAAGTTTTCAATTTCTTGGCTCCTAGGTAATACTTTATAACCTAGCAAAAGGTCAGACAACCCCTGACTGGAACGTCGGCACTTTTTAAAGTACATGGAGTCTTAATTGATCATCCAACACCTCACCCTTGTCAGAAGGCCACATGAGGTTGGGATAACTAAAATACTAAAAAAATTAGTGTCTGATTTAGTCTTTTTTTGGGATTTTTCTTTTATTTTGGGTTTTGATTAACCTTTTGTAATTTTGATTAATATTTTTGTAATGTGTTTTAAATTATAATAAAATGAATTAATGGTCTTTCGAACCAAAATGTGATAAAGAAGAGCATTTTCTCATAAATCATTTAAATAGATCAGATCGGTTGCCTCTGAAAATAGAATGTTAATGATTAACTTTCCTATTATTAGTAGTTGATAAAATTATTACAATTATTATTGACTAACAAATGTTTTTCAATTGATTTTGTTACATAATTAATATCGCGTTAATTATTTTCAAGAAAATTTAAATTTTGCATATTTTTCTGATAGATTTCGAAATTTCAATGAGGTAAAGGCCTAAAATCTCGTACAATTTGATTGATGGAAATATAAGACGGTTAAATTAGCAAGTAAATTTGAAATCGTCGAATATAATCCCTTCTCTATCAGTTGTTGCTTGGGACGGGCCATTAAGATCGTATTGATGGTAGTGCGACCGCCCAATCGAATTACCCCCATTAACCAACATAATTTAGGTGTCTAATTCAATTGAGCTCGTTAAAAGCGAACCATCTATCCTCAAAAGTACATTAGCAGCCGACAACGACCCGCCACTCAATCTAATAGAGACACTAACATTCTTTGAATCGATTTGTGATTGTGGTTTTATAAAAAAGACAACGCTATTGCCATAATGAATGAACTCTCAACACGTTTATTGCCAATGTGTTCGTTGTACAAATACGATAACTTTTATTGAATTTGTGTAAGTATAAAAAGCACTTACTCCTCATACAACTTTTATGTATCATACATTTAAATAATATTCAAACAAGTGATTGTCGTAGAACTACACGTCGGAACCGAAGAACAGTAAAAGTTCTAGAAAATATAATAGTAACAACTTTTGTTTCACAACTTTTGTCTTATAATTAATATAATTGAAGATAAAATCTCAAGAGAAGTGTATAGAGCCGCACATCACCTGTAAGTTCTTTGACGTCACTCTATAAACTATGTCCTTTTAATTAAGAAACAGTATCGAATTTTTTTTGGTCAAAAAATAAACATGACCTACATAAAAGATACTTCGCCTTATTGAAATTTATGAAAATGGCAGATTGAACGTGGATCCACTAAAATTACAAGTTATTTGTTTTATATAACTCTAATTTATTTAGAGCGAATAATACTAAATATTAGTGCCGATACATTGTAGAAAAAATAGTTTAAGTAAAAGTTGTAGAAAACATAATTACAACTTTCGCTTCATAATTTTTTATGTAATTAATATAAGAAAGATTGACAAATGCAAGTGACTTACTTTATCTCGGACAACTTATACAAAATTTGGTGTTAACTAAAATTAGAAACTTTTATTTGAACAAAAAGTGTACATGAAATAGTTTTGTAGTTATTTCAAAAAAACTTGGTATCTTTTCGGTTTAATCGATTTTGCCCAAAATATAATAAATTGTCCGATTTTATAATAAATTTTATTTTCAAAAACGGCTACTAGTTTTTCAGATACCGCATTTACATACTAGTTGTAATTTCTCAAAAAAAAGAGATTTGGAAACCGTCACCTAAACTTACCAACTTATAGATTCGTGTTTTACTTTTCGGTTTGCTATATCTTAGATGAGAATAAGGCCCTCCGCACATTAGGCGAGTAAAAAGACTTACTAGACTAATCACAAACAATAAATATATTTAACGAGTACAAAGTCACAAATATGTATTAGCTCCTAAAGAGCAGACAATCATGAACAATAATTGGCCTCAGCACTTACATTAACATTGATCAGTTGACTAATCAATATGAATGCAGAGTACATGGAATTCGTAAAATGAATCGAGTAGGTGTGCGCTCGCACTAGTCATAACATATTAATAAGAGATAAATTCCTCTAAAATTCTCTCCCAATAGTATTTCAGTATTTTTTCGCGATGTCTTTACGCGAATATTCGTTTAACGTATTATAGAGGTAAAGGGTATTTTTCCACTACGAAACTAATATCGAAATCAAAAAGAAATCAAAATAACATAGCGTCCGGTTGCTGCTGATTGGTTACCGACGCGTTATAAGTTGTTCAATGAAAACGTTGAAACGCATAGATGGCAAAGTTTTTGAATATTTGCAGACGACACAATTAGTTGATAACCAGTTTGTCACGCGTTTGTTTTTAGTCGTCTAATGTGCGGAAGGCATAAGAAGACTACATTAGACAAATTGTCTTCTATATTATTGTCAAAGGTAAGATGGCGAAGATTGATTGCATAGTCATAAACTAACAGTAAATAAATAATCTCTTTTTATAAAAGTATTAGAAAAAAGTTGCTGAGCTAATGTTAAACTAACCGACCGTTATTTATGTTAAAATTTATTTATACAATGCGTACAAGTAAAACAATGTGATCTACCCAGAGTACGGGCTAACGGTTTAATCCGTGTTCCTGTACTTAATACTAGAAACTTCAACCAAATTCTAATAAATAAAGATTTAATTTTTTTTCTTCTCCTACATTCTCGATCTATTTTTTTTCCAAATTTAAGTTTGATTTAAGTATATCTTTTTAAGGGCTTTTGAAAGTTGGAGGTTGAAGCAGGAGCTTTATCAAGGCTAAAAGGATTGATTGTCTATAGTTAAAACATATCATAAAATATCATCAAAATTGATGATAGCTAGAAAACATTGCCATAGTTGAATATTTCATGGTCATTCGTTCGTCTAACGTATCAAAGTCGGGTGTATTTTATTTTATTAAACAAAATTTTAAAAAAATTATATGTACTTTTTATTTTTAACTACACAATCAATCGTTTTAGTGAACAAGTCTTGTTAAAGCTCAGGGGAGAAACGTCGGCCAGTTGTAACTTAAGGATTGGTTTTTTCTACACCTCCAACCTTGAAGAGTCCTTAAAAAGGACAAACTTAAATCATTCTGGATCAATTTTCAATTACAAAATAGTTGGATTCTAAAACACCGTGAATGAGGACAGGTACGACTATTTCGTGGCTGTCAACTTAATGTTGCATTTGGTTATTAAACATATTTCATTAAAGATTCTTAATTGAAATAATAGTTTTTATAAATGACACGATTTATTTTGTACAAAAGTGGTTCGAATCAATAAAAAAATGCATCTCTCGTGATAACCAATTGTTGTAACAAAACAATTAAATTTGTTTTAGTCTTTGTCAATATAGTCGGCAACATGTTTGAAATGGCCGTTTCGCACTCGTAAACTTTTTATTCATGCTGGATGTGCAATATTCCAAACTTTTTACAGACTATAGTATTCTGTAACGGAGCAAAATACACATGATTAATATATTTATTCTAGTAGTTTTTTTTTTAAATTTTGACGTATAAAGTGACATATTTCATAATCAAAGTTATAGCAGATTTCAACAAAATATCACGTTCGAATTTAAGCAGTCGAACGGGCCTGGAAACAAATTCAACACTTGGATAAATCCATTTTGTGTTATATTTTTACATCACTGAGGTCCTTCACGTGATTACTTACACGTACGTTTTGGGGATGTAGCTTTTCACGTTTGAATAAGTTCTTGACATGCATGGAATGTGATCTTTTCACTTGATGACATGTTAGAACAAATCCAGAGTTGATTTATTATATTAAAGAACATTGTGGTTTTGTTTTCTATAGTTTCAAGTTTTTACTTATAAAGATTGTTATTTTTGCCAACACATAGTTGGCTGTAATAATCGAAAAATCGACTTTTATAACTGCTTACACATCTGTCGATAAAGTTGCTCAATGCTGACGTGTTACGATAGCACGAGACGACACAAGATGTCGAACACTTATCGGTACATTTTTGTTTTTTTCTAACCCTAAAATTAAGTGTGTAAAATTGAAGAAATGGATTTTCTCAAAACGGCTTTATCGATTTTCCTTAAAACTTGCATTAGTACATTACAATATTTAGAAAATGACTAGTTTTGTTTTTCACAAAATTCAATTAAGGGAGTATTTAACTCCATGAGTTTTTTTTTCAAAAACTACTGGAACAATGTTCCACAACATTAGTTCTTTGGAAAACAAATTCGAGAAAATTGGTATGTATTCAATAAATTATTAAATCGGTTTTCTCGGCATAATTCGTAGAAAATTTTTTGGTAAAATAATAGTTCAGTGCTTTAGGAATTGACTCACTATTTTTGTATACATTTTTTTTCTTACCCTCTATTTGAATTGGTTTTCCTCGGTGAGTTTAACCCTAAGTTTGCGCACCCCTAACAACTCTTTCGTCGCCATCTTGGATTTAGTGTTTTTTTTTGGAATTTTTATATATCGCGTTCTGATTATTCCACTGTCATAAACTTGAGTTATATTTTTAAAAATGCTATATGACAAAAACACTGTGCGGTAAACGGGAAAAAAATTATTGCTCTTCAAAGTCGACAGAACGGCTTAAAAAAAAGTTTTTTTCCTTTTTGGCTCCTAACTTTTTTCCAGTTTACCTGACGCTTTTTTGTAGCAGAATTTTATTAAAGATAAAGTAATTAAAAGTATTTACAAAATAAAATTATCCCGATACAACCATTTCTCGCCGGTTAATCGACGCGCAAAGTTGCTATGTTTTGGGCGGGATTTCGAAATCCGCTGAATGAATGTCCCCCGTTCATTTATTAAAATAAACTATTGCTATGCATGATTCATTGTTTAAATATACCTAAGTATTTGTTTAATAAACATTTTGTTTGAGTGGATGTTTATATAAAAAATAAACATTTTGATGGGTTTAATAATGACTTTATTCTTTCCAAATATTATTCAATTGCTATTTGTTATTAATTTTTGGTACAGTAATAAATTCCTTTTCTTGAACGCAAAACTGTGTTTATATTGAAACAATTAATATTTCGACGAGTTTTATTTTTATGAAGAAATTTTTTCTGCTTTTTCAAACTCAATTCCGCACCACCCTTGAGGTTGAGTTCACGGCCCGTTTTTTTCTTCATGTGGTTTCCTCGATAGACCTACTCTACAGTTTTCACTTTTTCTTTAGTGAATTTCTCACCCTGCCATGATATTGATAGCCATCGTCATTTTCATTCTCACTTATCACAGCTGATCGGCTTGCTTTTCGTTTTAATGAAGCGGCTGATCTTGATGAAGGTACTATCGTTGTAAATTCGTCATTAATTTTGCGGTTTTTGTCATTCGAGTCCTCTACATCTGTTTTTGCGCTCGTGCAGGTTTTTCCACAGCAAATCTTTCACAAAACAGAACATTTCAAACCTGCTTTTCTACACCCACAAGCCCTGCTACAGTTGGTTGTACAACCAAAGAATACAAAGTCCAGAAGTATGCGTGGTATCGGTTCCTGATCGGTTGTCATTGGTTCCAATTGCATTTATCTATGCATCGATTGACTTTTGCACTTGATGCGCTGCTGAGTTTGTGGGAGGTAAACGCGATAAGTCAGTTTTGGTTATCAGGTCAGGTTGCGAAAACGAGCAGCTAGACAACATTTCCTTCGAACATATCATCAAGTGAAAAAGTGAATCGATGCAGAGAAAAATGCACTTGGAGCCAATCACAACCAATCAGGAATTAACACCACGCAAAGTTCTGGACATTGTATCCTGTGGATGTACAACCAACTGTAGCGGGGTTTGTGGATGTCGAAAGGCATATTTGAAATGTTCTGTTTTGTGCAACACTTGCCGTGTGGAAACCTGCGCGACCGCATAAGAAGATGTAGATGATTCAAATGACGAAGATGACGAAGTTGATGACAAACTTCCAACGATTGTACCTTTACCCAAATCAACCGCTTCATTGAAAAGAAAAGCAAGCGAACAGTCTGTTATAAGTGAGAATGAAGATGATGGCTATTAATATCATGACAAAGTGAGAAATTGACTAAAAAAAAAAAGTGAAACCACATGAAAAAACGCGCCGTGAACTTAACCTCAAAAGTGGTGTGAAATTGAGTTTGGAAAAACCAAAAAAAAAAAATGTTTATAAAGTTAAAACCTGTCGAAATATTAATTGTTTCAATATAAACACAGTTCTGCGTTCAAAAATAAAAATTTCTTACTGTACCAATAAATTAGTAACAAATAGCAATAGTGTAATTGAATAACATTAGGAAAGAATAAAGTCATCATTAAACCCATCAACATGTACATTTTTTAAATAAATAAAAATCCACTCCAAATAAATTTTTATTAAACACATAGGCATATTTAAACAATGTATAATGCATAACAATTGTTTATTTTAATAAATGAACAGGAGATAAGTCGTATTACGATGAAAGCAGGGCCGAGCGCGAGCGCTATTCAGCATATTTCGAAATCCCGCTCGAAACATAGCAACTTTGCGCGTCCATTGACCGGCGAGAAATGGTTGTATCGGTATAATGTTTTTTGTAAATTCTTGAAATTACTTTATCTTTAATAAAGTTCTTTTACAAAAAAGTGTCAGGGGAACTGGAAAAGAAAGAAGCCTAAAAGGAAAAAAAACTTTTTAAGGGGTTCTGTCGACTTTGAAGAGCAATAACTTTTTTCCCGTTTACCGCACAGGTTTTTGTCTTATAGCATTTTTAAAAATATAACTCAAAGCAAATCCAAAAACATTAAGTTTATGATTGGACGATAATCAAAACGCGAGATATAAAAATTCCAAAATAAAACACCAAATCCAAGATGGCGACAAAAGGGTTAGTTTTAGGGGTGCGTAAACATAGGGTTAAACACATCGAAAAAACCCTTTCGAATAAAGGGTAAGAGAAAAAATGTATACAAAAATGGTGGGTCACACCAATAAAAATTTCCTAAATGCACTGGACTATAGTGTAATGTAAATTTTTCTTCATAGTACAAATAAACTTGGTACACGTCAATACATTAATTAAGGCCTGATTTTTTCATCTCCAGTTAATTTTATCCGTCAGTTAATTATCTTAGAAATGCGACTTTCTAAAAATTGGATTGACTCAATGCTGTGTTTCCATAGTAGATAACCGACTGATAAAGTTAACTGGAGGTGAAAAAATCAGGCCTAAGAATATGTAATTAGTGTAGATGCCAAAAAAGTTAATGCCCGTCACCGCACCATTTATTTTATGTGACAATTATTTTCAAAATTTGAATAACAATTTTAAAATATTTTTGTGGTAACTTATAGTGAAAATTTTGAGAATTTGTACTTATTATTACATTATTTCTAAAGATACTTATGTGTATATCAAAGTTCAGTAAAAAAGTGATTTAATTATGCGTTAAAGATTCTAAACAGATCTTTTTAAATAGTTTAATTCGTTGGGGTTTGTTTAGTGGCGAAAAAAGGATTCATCGTGTTTATGCAACAATATTTAGAGAGCGTGCGCTGCATTTTTCAATATGTTCCTACGTGGTTGAAGTTTGAATCGATAAACCGACGTGCCTTATCTTAAATTTGATATTTTTCGAGCACCTATTAATTAGTTGACGTTGTCACAGTTTTGTTCCTAGTGGTACATTTTCATTAGGTTCCCAGTGTGCGTATCCATCAAGTGTAGAAAGCTCGTCAGCGTTAAATGTGGCTGTAACTTCAATAATGAGAACCCCGGAGAGACCAGTGTGTGCGTACACAACTTCAGTTAAAGGATGTGTACTTTAGGAAAAGTACAATACTGTGGAGAATTTGTATATAGCACTAGTAAACGCAAGCAAATTAGGATCTAAATCAGTGCTAGTATCTGCCGCTGAGGGATCTTAGTAGGGCAATAATTATTGTAGAAACATTTCTAGTTCTCTTGTGCGAGCCCTTATACAGAGAAGATGTACGAGTTAATTATTTTGGCATTTAACCGAAAATATTACTTTCCTCCTGCTATCATCAACTTTGCTTTATAGCTTACGTACTAAATATATCCTTGTCAATGTAATGCAGGTAATAAATAGTTCAAACCTTACCTTTTTAATTGAATCTAGCAAACATCTAAACTTTTTAATAATTTAATGTAAATCTATAATTTGTTGATCATTAATTAAGTTTTTCTGTTCGAAAAAATATACCACCCGTATGTTACCTTCTTAAAAACATTTCTATTGTTTGCAGTAAATATTGATTTATAAAAATTAAAAATTAAATTGTTAACGAGGATCAGTTGGCGCTACAACAGTATAGCAATATTATGTACAAACATAACACAATATGTGCTCAAACATAATGTACAATGAACGTAACACATTGTAATAGATACCTATTCTGCATTGATGATAACATTGAATTGTACCTAGATTCTGAATCAATTTTCAATGTTTCTTGGGATGCCATATACATTATGTACGAAAAAGAAAAGTTTAATTTTGACTATTAATATACAAAACCTTTTCGAATTTCATTCAGCTTTTAAGACTATTCATGTCAGCAAACCGATGGCTCCATGTTTTACGGATAACTTAAGTGATTCCTAACGAAAACAAACGTGCTTTTGCAGCATATAAATTGAATAAAATTGATGAGGCTTACTTTAAAATGATGAAAAACTTTACTTGAATTTTTGAGAAGGGAGAAATTAGCTTATCTTCAGTTTTTGGGATCACAAAACAATAAGATTACTTTGGAACACTTTAAAATCATTTAATATACCAAACAAGAGCGAAACTGACTTACGAGCTCATATGTACGATCGCTCTCAAATTAATGATTATTTTTATCAAAATTGATACACTAAGCTTTTATAATAGCACATTTAGTAATGATATCTCTTTTCATTTAGTCTTGTTGATCAAGCAAATTTAACATTTCGGATGCTGATAGTATTTTGCTTTAAATGTATTCAATTCAGCCCTATTATTTGGAATCACATAACAATGTGTTTCTTATAAATCAATCTGGATTTCGTAAAGATCACCGGTCAACTTCAGCGTTCTAAAGCATTCAATGAATTGAACCACTACTCTTATCTGCTAAGCTAAACGTTGACATTACGGTTTTGATAAACTTGCTGTGTTGTCTACTCATCTGGTTTCTTCTGAAGTCTCTCAAGGATCCATCTTAAGTCCCTTGTTATTTAACAAATATTAAATATCTGCCTGTGCTCATAGTAAAATGTTTTAATCCACTTAGATAAATAGATAAAAGGCACACTATATACTTGGACAAACAAACGTAAAATGTTGACATTATTTAATTTATTTGTTTACTATTGTGGATGTTTCACTAGACCTACATGAAAAAAAAAATTGTGCAAGTTCTAATTCATTCTATTGTTAGATGCATTGACAAAAACAAAGCCCCCTTTCATACAGAAGGCTCAAGTTATTTGAGAAAATATCTAATGAAACAAAATTTCATAATGAGTTTATGCCCTGATCTGATCAAAAAATTTTGAGTACATAGCGCCATAATGCGGATCAAACTGATTGGACATAATCAATTTGCTTAGCACCGTCACCCACCAAACGTACTTCACGTTTCCTGTGTAAGATGGATTTAACGCAGAATAAAGAACTTTTGAGTTAAATTTAGAAGATTTGCCTCTCTTCATTGGTTCTCGGCAATAGCCGCAACGTTGCCGGGACTCGAAATGACATGCGGTCAGTTGCAATTGGTTGTACGAGAAAACGCTAAATTTAAAAAATAAGATAAAATCTGATCGTTGCAAATCAAAAACAAGGAATATTTAAAATTTTCTTAATTAAAGAAAGTGCAGTTTCATAGAAATATTATTACATACAAAATTTCTATAAATAGATTACGAATATATGCAGGTGTGCCTTACCCGCACAGATGATAGAAACATTAGCTACAAAGATGCAGTGAAGAAGTTGATCTTAACAATACAATTAAAAAAAAATGTTGTAAATTATAATTATCTATACCTTTGTTTAAACAATGTTTTGATCATATCGTTAATTACCGAGATATGGTAATCATGCGATATTTATTGTTTAACAATACGTTAAAGACTATGGATTATTTAAAAATAGTTATTTAAGAAGAGTTATTATCAAAGGATTACCAATTTTTTAGTCAAATTTAAAAACTTGTATTTGAACTATTGCTTTCGTATCATTTGCGATGTGTAGTTCTAAGAACAATTACTTGTTTCAAATATTTTCTTTATGATACGACATAATAAAGTTGAAGTAAATAAGAAAATATAAATTTTTTCTCGCTTGATATATTTTTTTGTTACGTTTCTTCTTCTTCTTTACGTGCCATCTCCGCTACGAAGGTTGGCAATCATCATTGCAATACGAATCTTTGATACTGCAGCCCGGAATAACTGATTGGAGCTGTATCCGAACCATTCTCTGAGGTTTCTCAGCCATGACATCCTCCTTCCACCGATGCTCCGTTTCCCTTGGATCTTCCCCTGCATAATCAATTGTAGTAGTTGGTATCTTTCTCCACGCGTAACATGACCTAGATACTGCAATTTTCTCGTCTTAACTGTATATATTATTTCACGTTCTTTACCCATTCTCTCAAGCACTTCTTGATTGGATTTTATCGGTCCATGATATTCTCAAAATTCGTCGATACGTCCACATCTCAAAGGCCTCTAGTCTATTCATGGATTGCTTATTCAGGGTCCACGTCTTCACCCCATACATGAGAATCGAGAAAATATAGCACCTCAGTATACGCACTCTCAAACTTAGATTTAAGTCACGACTGCTCAATACACGCTTCATGTTGTTGAAAGTGGTTCTTGCCTTTTCTATTCTAATTCTGATTTCTTTGGTATAGTCATTTGTTTCGTTGATGTTAGTCCCTTAAGTAATTGTAATTTTTCACTCGTTCTATCTTTTCGTTTTTTATGTGGAGATTAATGTTGTCGACCGGTTTCTTTGCGATTAACATAAATTTGGTTTTTTCGTGTTCAGAGTTAATCCGTACTCTTCGCTCACCTCTGCTACTTTATTCACAATTCTCTGAAGATCATTAATATTATCTGCTATAATCGCAGTATCATCGGCGTATCTAATGTTACAGATTGGGAGGCCGTTAATTTTTATTCCAGCTGTCTCATTTGTAGTGCTTTCTTAAAATCTCCTCCGAATATGCACTGAACAAGGATGGCGACAAAACACAACCCTGCCGAACTCCTCTTTTTATTTTATAGCTTCCGTTTGACTACCATTGATGCGTAATATTGCCTCCTGTTTGTAGTAAAGGTTACTTATTACTCTGATGTCTCTTGAATCAATGTTTTTATCTTTAAGCATTTGTATTAACGGTTTATGTTGAACGGTGTCGAAGGCTTTATTGTAATCCAAGAAATATACATAGACATTCTGATTCACGTCCAGGCATCGTTGTATTAGTCTATTAAGTGAAAATAATGCTTCCCTAGTTCCTAGACCGTTTCTAAAGCCGAATTGTGTCTGTCCGATATCTGCTTCCAATTTTGTACATATTCTGCGATGAATGATTTTCAATAATATTCCAAGTATATGACACATCAGGCTTATTGTACGGTGATCTGAGCAGTTCTTCGCATTGGTCTTTTTGGGTATAGCTATAAATGTTGATATTAACCATTCTTTCGGTATTATTTCAGTTTTGTATACACTATTAAAAGATCTACTATAATTCGTATGTTGTCCTCACTAATAAGCTTAAAACCTCTGTTGGTATTTCATCAGGACCTGTAGCCCTTCCTGTTTTCATCTCTTTTATGGTGTGCTCCACTTCGTCTCCACTTTGTTACGTTTCAATGAACCATGAATTTTTTGTTACATTACATTCACTTACGAATGGCATGATATACCTTTCTTTCCTTTTAGCTGCTTGCCTGAATTTTTTGGGACATTTGAAAGTAAATAAACGCGGTTTTCTCTGTTACTATTCAATGGTGTCATAATGGTATGTACTGGAAATATAAAGTAGTCTGCAGAAATTGTCATGGGAAAAGAAAAAGTGGGAAATTACCGCGCAAACGGAAAAAACACATGGGGATCCTTACTGAATATAAATCTGAGTTTTCGGGATCCCGAATTCCCCCTCCCCCCACAATCGCGAAAAGGGTTAAATTCCTTTGATCGGCTTGATCCGCTAAACCGTGCTCTTACAAGCGACCTACTTTTCGATATACTTCAAAAAAATGTTATATGAAAATCAAGTTAAAAAAGTGAGAATTATTAATTAACAGTTTCGTTTATTGAACTGTAAATTTAAGTTGTTTTTCCGTTTTTCTTTAATATTTTGAACTCATAATTGTGTCAGAAGCCGATTGAAATATAAAGAATCTGTCACGTGACCTGCGCCGAGAACGGAAATGAAACGAACGATTCTACGGAGAAGAACGAATTGTATTTCGTAATTTCGTTTGTTGTTTTATTAAATTACAATCTATTTTAATAAATGAATTTAAGTAAGATATATATTTTTATGATTTGTGTGGAAGAAGTGTTCCAAAATTTAATCCCGTTTTACACATCCTCAATCAAACACTACTTTACGTTTAAACAAATTTTTACGGCGCTACCGAATTGAAGGTCAATTGAATCGTTCGTGCAGATTGACTCACGTTCTTTATATTTCAATTGTCCTCTACATAAATCAAAACAATGTATATTCTTGAGTTCTATTTTAAACTAGTACTGATACCCGGTGTTGCCCGGGTTACGCAGGCCCATGTATGCTTACTTTTGTTTGTAGTTCTACTCAGAGAGGTCAGGGAGGGATGGGACCTAGCTTATGGTACTCCCCCTAAAATTTTGGCCCTGGGCGATCACGATATGCCATTATCCATCCACTGTTGAACGTAGGCTTTTTTCAAGTTTCTTCATTTTACTCTATCCGTAGCTAATGTCATCCATTGGGTTCCTGCTAGTCTTCTGATCTCATCTCTCCAGGGTGTATTCGGTCGTCCCATGTTGCGTTTTTTACCTCTTGGTCTCCATTCTAATGTGCGTCTTATCCACCTTCCATCCTGTAGTCGTGCAATATGTTCTGCCCACTTCCATTTCAGTTGTGCGGCTCATTCCATGACATCTGTGATCTTTGTCTGAGTTTGGCTTTTAGTGAATTGGGGACATACGACTTCAAAATGTAACTTAGTTTTCCGAATGTACATCAGCTGAGTTGGATTCTTCTATTAACCCGCAAAGGCTACGCGCCGGTCTCTCAGACCGGCACACAATTTCAAATTTAATTTGAATTTACAGCGATGCTGCCCGAACTTTACCGACCTCGGTACCTTTTTACTATACAACGAGGATGACATTAGTACAACTTAACCGTTTCTAGTACATGATTGTCAAAATTACAGAGATTGGAATTGTATGTGCGGTATATGGTACCGGCGCGTAGTGTTAACGTTGCGTATTTTGTTGCGTGTTTTTAATCCGTCGTGAGAAATGAATCAGGTGCCTCGACAGTCATCTATGCATCCCGATGATCCCAGATTTGAGGAGTGGTGTAAAATTTAATGAATGAAGAGGATGAAACGTTTAGTGACGCTGATGAAAATTTTGTAATAAACAGTGACCACGAGAGCGAATCTGAACTATCAGAAATAGACAATGACTGTGATATTGAATTGACTGAAGAAAGTGTTAATGAGAAGAACAAAAAGTTAGAGTATTACTACGGCCGTCAGAAGAAAAATCCAAGCAAATGGTAAGATTTACTTGTAACTAGTAAAATGTTGACTACTACTTTGAAATTGCTTATTTTTGTAGGTCAAAAACCTCACCACCACGTAATTCTAGGACCAGAAAGCACAATTTAGTAAAAAGTTTACCGGGACTAAGGAAACCTGCACAAAAATTTAGGGGAAAATCCCGAAATAATAGACGTTTGGAATTTATTGTTCACAGATGACATGATCCAAGAAATAATCATTTATACAAATGAAAGGTTACAACTAATTCGACAAAAATATAAAGATTGTACGCATCCATCTTTACAAGAAGTAAATATGACAGAAATGAAAGCTTTTCTAGGGGTTTTGGTTTATACGGAAGTTTTCAAAGCAGGAAATGAAAACTTAGACTCTTTTTACGCCACTGATGGCACTGGGCGAGAAATATTTAGATGTACAATGACAAAAGGCGATTTGAAAATCTATTAAGTTGTTTGAGGTTTGACAATGCCATAGACAGAGAGGAAAGAAAAAAAAGTGATCCTACGGCAGCGATAAGCGATTTGTTTAAAAATTTTATTCAAAATAGTCAGAAAAATTTTACTATTGGTTCGTACGCTTGTATAGACGAAAGTCTGGTATCGTTTAGAGGTCGGTGTCATTTTAAAATGTACATGCCCAAAAAGCCCGCAAAGTACGGCATCAAAATATTGTGTTTGACGGATGCCAGAAATAATTACCTTTACAATGCCTACATATATAGTGGTAAAGGTACTGACGGTAAAACTTTATCTAATGAAGAGAAAAAGCTTAAAATTCCAACTCAATCAGTGCTAAGATTAGTGAGACCAATTGAAAATAGCAACCGGAATATTACGGCTGATAATTGGTTTGGGTCTATCCAGACAGTGGTGGAATTACAGAAAAGAGGCCTAACATATTTGGGAACTTTGAACAAGCGGCAGCCCGAAATTCCTTTCTGTTTTCTTCCAAACAAAAACGAGCAGTGAAGAGTAAGCTCTACGGTTTCAATGAAGACATTACATTAGTGTCTTACGTTCCTAAGCCAAATAAAGCAGTTGTATTGATATCATCAATGCATCATGCTATAGAAGACGATCCAGAAACAGGAAAACCCGAGATCATCATGGAATATAATTTAACAAAAGGGGAGTCGATAGTTTAGATAGAAAATGTGTAAACTACTCTCCCAGCAGGAGAACTAGACGTTGGCCAATGGCGATATTTTATTTTATTTTAAATGTAAGCGCAATTAACGCTTATATTTTATATAAAAAGCTATAAACATTTCAAGAAATTGATAGAATGGAGTTTCTGAAAAGACTAGCTAAAAGTTTAACTGAACCACATTTACGACAAAGATTTATCAATCCCAGATTACCTAAAACCTTAGAATGCGCATTGGCGATATGTTAGGGATAGAAGAAGATTACTCTCAGCAGCACACAGAATCAGACGGAAAGTTAGAAAAAACAAAACTTGTTACATATGTCCCAGAAACCTCAAAAGAAAAACCTTTTACATGTGTCGTAAATGTGAAAAGCCAATTTGTTTGGAACACTCAAAAAATTGTGTGGAAATTGTGTAGGCGCTGGAGATAAATAAACGCAAAAATCATCTATATCTTTAAAAAACGCTCTTTAATTTGATACTTAGTGTAGACATTTTGTACAAGAATATTTTTATGTATTCAATTTTTATTTTTTTTAATAGTACTTAGGTATGAACAAAATTGTTTTTTTATTATTATTTTTACACTTTGGTAATAAAATTCTATCAATATAGGATAATTTTTATTGTTATCATCGCTTTTAGGAAAGATTTTCTGTAGCGGTATCTCAGACCGGCGCGTAGTCTATGTGACCGAATCTGTCACCGTAGCCGTTGCAGGTTAAGAAGAATATAAAAATTTTAATGTAGATTTACGTTTCTTAAAACAAAAAGTGCAGCTTCCATACGACGCAAACAATTTCTATAAATAGATTACGATTGTGCACGTGAATAATAAGAAACATCTGCATTTATTCCGTCCGTAATGTTATCTGTACGTGTTAATTTTTGGAATGCAATGCTCTCCTCAATTGGTACAATGCTTTTATTCCGTTATTAGAACGCTTTTCTACTGTTAATATCAGTTATACGCCTTTGTTAAAAATTTGCTCATTTCAATAGCACCGCCTCTCGCGGAAAAAAGTTCCCAAATCCAATTGAACTGCAGTCTTATTGAAAATTTTTCACCATCTTGGTGTGACGTAGTTAAGCTGTTAAACACTAAATGTCTTCAACAACGACGAATGTTAACTGAATGAGGCGAAAGCTCGAACAATGGGGGCCGATGAATGTATTGATTTATACAGTGTGTCCATATTAAAAATATTTTCATGTGTACAGGGTGATTCAGAAAAACGTAGTAAACCAATGGTGATTTTGTGTAAATGGAACACCCTGTATATTCTTGCACCGTCGAATAAGTCAAGCAATTTTGCGTAGATTTGACGCGTAATTCATATCCCTGGCTTCAGAGGTTTTCAAATTATTCGCATTATTTCAAAAATTTTAATATATGTACGGTATCAAAGATAATAGTGTACCGTTGAAGTTATTGTGGACATAAAATTATTTTCTGAAGTGTTAAAGTTTGAAAATAATTGAGTTCAAACTTTGGTATCACAAATATCTGTAAACTATATTTTTTGAAATGGAAACCACCATTTTTTATGTCACTAGTAAATTCTTCTATACCTGAAATAAGCAATTTTTAATTTATTCGATAAAATGCAATTTTTTTTGTAAAGTAGACTACGAGGATTTGGATAACAAGTTTCTTACGTCAATTTTTTTATTGACAACATTGCCTGAAATGCAGTTTCGAAGAAGCTCCCATTTGTTAGGGGCGAAACGTCAGGAAATTCCGCACTAAAAAGGCAATGTTTTCTTTTTTAACCTCCACTTTGAAGATCCTAGTAGTAATATTATATAATAAATTTAAGCTGTCCGTAGGTAAAACTGAATTTCCCCCTACTGAGTCCACAATATACAGGGTGTAACAAAACGGTAGGTCATAAATTAAAGCACATATTCTGGGGCTAAAAATAACTCGATTAAACCTAACTTACCAGAGTACAAATTTGCATGCAAAAAAAGTGACAGGGTGTCAAAGTTTTAATTTTTGAAAAGTTTTTTGGTAATATTTCCCTTAATAAAAACACGATTTTAACGAAATTTGGTATTCAGGAGTTTTTCAGCATCAGAAATCTAAATCTGATCACAGTTATGATGTACATTGTAGAGGGCGTCACCAGCAGCACTTTGCGTACATAAAAATGCCCCTCGGTATATTGGATTGTTGTTCGAAGATTTTCATTCCTTGACATGATGAGCTCAAAAAGTATACTTGAAAGATGTCGTTTTGGCCAACCGTTTCCAAGAAAATCGACACTGAATCTTCAGTTGTTATCGAGATACGGTTTTTCATACCACGAAAATTCTGAATAACAAAAAATAAAGTATAAATAAATTTTTAAGTTATTCGCAGGTCCTAAAATTTTTATTTAATTTTACTTATTTACAAAAAAACTACAAACCCTGAAACGTCATGGTTACGTACAGTGCAGGCACAGAGTACGTAAAAATTACCTAAATCGTCCGCCCTTAGGGTACATTTGTCAATAAAAATCTTTTTATAGAACAAAAGTATGTTTACTAAATCAACAATTACACAACTTTTTTACTGCTAAATGGTAAAAAATAATGTGATTTGAATATTTTTTTAGTTTCATGTAAATGATTAGCGCCATCTTATGTATTCAGAATTACAGTTCACTTTATAACTGATATTGACAATTGACAGCAAAATATTTCTTAATTTTTACCATTTAAAAAATCGCTAACGCGTCGTGCTTCAAATTTATTTTGTGCTGTAAAATTTAATTTTCCGCACGCGAATGTAAATAACTATTTTTACTAGTATTTATGAAAATATCTACGGTATACAGTGTGTCCAAAATTCGATGCTCACCATTGGTATTTTGGAAACGGTAAGAGTTACAGGGTCGGTTAAATGGAACAATATGGAGGTATTTATCTTACCTCTTCAGACCTTCTCTTGTTTTTCCAAAGAAATGCGTTGCCTACTAGATATTGCAAAAAAGTGAAAATCGGCATTTTCTTTAAACTTGCGTAGAATCCACACTATTTATCCTATCAAAAATATGTAAATATAAAAGTTGTAGACATTTAGATATTGAATAATATGCGTCATTAAAATATTTTTTGCTTGCATCAGTAGCGAAATATGACCCAAAGTTGCATTTTTTTAAATGGAAATGATAATTTATTTTTATACAGTTGAATTACTTGATTTTTTTCCTTTTCAACGATATAAGGTTCGAGCTATTTATCTTGTGTACTTTAGAAGATATAAAGAAAAATCGTTTTTGAGATCTGTAGATGTATTTTAAAGCACATCACACTATCCATGATTGCAAATTTTTAAGAAACAAACAACTGCACATCAAATCTGTCAATAATATTGTTACAGTAGTATCGTGTCAGAACTTGTAGTTGTTGTAGTAAGCTATTCATATTCAAAATTGATGATGCAGTTTTCAAACCATGAAAAAACGGACATGTTTGTTGTCTACATAAGATGCCATCGTAATTCAACTGCGGCAGCAAATGAATATCACAACTTATACCCCGAAAGAAGGCAACCTCACAGAACTTTGTTTTCCCGACTCGAGCAAAATCTTCGACAAGGTGGATCCTTCACCGCCATTCGTCCTACAACCTATCAAAAGACAATGAGGATGCTGAAATAGCTGTTCTAGCCGCTGTTAATGTTGAGCCTTCCGTTTCAGTAAGAAAAATTTCGAATGACAGTGGTATGGCAAGAAGTTCAGTACATTATGTTTTAAAAAGAAGAAATTTCATCCTTATAAGCCAATGATATGCCATCATATCAAAGAGAATGATTATGCTCGAAGAGTTACATTTTGTAGATGGTACCTGGATGAAGTTACAAACGATAATTCTTTTTCTAAAAAATTCTTTGGAGCGATGAAAGTAGATTCACAAACAACGGCATTTACAATCGGCATAATTATCATTATTGGAATAATGAAAATCCGAAAATAGTTCGAGAATCGCGTTTCCAAGAACGATTCGGATTTAACGTGTGGTGCGGTATTTTGGGAAATCGTTTGATAGGTCCATTTATTTATAATCAAACGCTTAATTCGACTAGATATCTTCAACTGCTGCAAGCCGAAGTCGAAGATGCATTGGACGAGCTACCTATTCAAGAAGAAAGAAGTATTTTGTTTCAGCAAGACGGCGCCCCGGCCCATAATTCCAGGATCGTCACTGAATATTTATCAGCAAGATTTGGAAACCGTTGGATTGGAACAAACGGTCCCATACGTTGGCCTGCGCGATCACCAGATTTGTCCATACTAGATTTTTTCCTGTGGGGACACATAAAAATTTAGTATACGTTGTCAATTATGAGAACGTTAATGATTTGCAGCAGAGCGTCATGCAGGCCTTTAATTCAGTTAGCGTCCGTCAATTAATGAATTGCCGAATAAATATTGAAAAACGCTATACAAAATGTTTAGAAGTCAATGGCCGCACTATTGAGAATCTTTTATAGGAAAACTCATTCGTTTTACGATGTTATCCACCCGTTATGTTTTTGTTATTATTGCTTACAACTTGGTAACATTATAAATCTGCCTCAAAAATGATTTTTCTTTATATCTTCTAAAGTACACAAGATAAATAGCTCGAACCTTATATCGTTGAAAAGGAAAAAAATCAAGTAATTCAACTGTATAAAAATAAATTATCATTTCCATTTAAAAAATGCAACTTTGGGTCATATTTCGCTACTGATGCAAGCAAAAAATATTTTAATGACGCATATTATTCAATATCTAAATGTCTACAACTTTTATATTTACATATTTTTGATAGGATAAATAGTGTGGATTCTACGCAAGTTTAAAGAAAATGCCGATTTTCACTTTTTTGCAATATCTAGTAGGCAACGCATTTCTTTGGAAAAACAAGAGAAGGTCTGAAGAGGTAAGATAAATACCTCCATATTGTTCCATTTAACCGACCCTGTAACTCTTACCGTTTCCAAAATACCAATGGTGAGCATCGAATTTTGGACACACTGTATATTAAAAAAGCACTATATGAAAAATAAACCGAATTAATTTTACCAAATTTACCGGAATGGAAGTCGTAAATACTAGACAACATCTAGTAGTAAAGTATTTATGTTCTTACTCTTTTCTGGTAGTTATCAACATAAATGGAATGCGAAATAAAAGTTCGTTTGATTGTTTGGGTACGAAGAAAACTTTAGTTCGAAAAAAATTTTAATTATCTTTTCCATCGCAATAAACCACCTTAATGCAAGCCAAGCTCCTTTCTCTAAGCACCTTCTTGAACGATTGCTGACGAGCGCACGTGCTCAAGTGTCTCGCGTTGTTTGTATCCCTTCAGGTAATCACTTGGAGCCCAATTACGTAGAAGTTCATAGAAAGCAACAGCTTTTTGGAGAGTTACAACTTTCAATAAAAACTATTGCGGAGCACAACGTGTAGTTATTGTACTCACGTATTTTAATGCCCGAAGCGTGGCACGTACTGCACACTAAAAACCAACTTCAGTATTCCATCTTAATTGCTAAACATTTGTCAAGTTTCGATGCATGACTTTATTTTATTGATATTGGAGCGCAATTATTGAAGTGGCGCACTTACGCAACGCTTACAAAACACACGAAAAGACGATGTCGGGACTAAAATATTCATCTTCCGGCTGTAGTCAATTTTATAAGAAAACATCGCATGCAGCAGTTTCCAACTTTAACAATTTCCACAAAACTTTTTTGTATACATTATACCTCGACTCCTTTCTCTCTGCCTTTAGTTTATTTTGCCATTCTGATACTTTTCTAACTTGTTCATTGAAAAATTACATCTTTCTCGGTCAACTTTCTTTTTCCTTTAAATATTTATTTAAAGACTTAGTTTTACTTGCGTTTTTTAACAAAATAAACGTTTTTCTAACGTTCTCAACATCGAATAACTTTTCTAAGTATATATTTTATTTTACTTTTAATAATATAATAAAAAAAAACTTGAATTATACGCTTACATAGGAAAATTTTTATTTGGCAATGGTATATTGTGGTTTAAGGGCGGAAACTAATCATTTGCTAACCCGACGCCCGTTTTCATAAATAATAATCCTATATTCAAAAGAAACTACCGTTTCAAATTACACAATAATAAATTTAAAAAAAAAGCACTAATGCCTAACCCTTGCCTAAACCCTCACGAAACAGAACACCCGGTTTCAGTTGACAAAGATTTAATTGCAAAATAGTAGGCATATTTTTAAATATTTTTTAAAATAGAGGAGAGATAATTGAAATTACCGATGTTCCGCTAAAACAATTTCTCCATCGAAACAGTTTCATGATGTGACTTTCCTTAGGACTATGAAGCAACTGCATTTTGTTGAAAGTTGGATTTCTTTTATAAATTTAATTTGACTAATGAAGACCATAAGCAAATGTTTGAGACACATGGTTATTACAATTTTGATTCATCTTTGGTAGCTAATTCAGAATTTTTTTTTAGTTATTACCAGAACTTTCATTGGACTTAATTTATAAAAAAAATAATGGTGTTAATTAAAACTGTAGATATCATTTCATTTTAGTTATGTTAATGTGTTAAGGACAGTGTAGGGTAGGAGTGTAGAGTATTGTGCAGAGAATGAATAGAAGATCTGTATTTCAGCATATATTTCACAACTAAAATAATTAACGAACAGAATTGTCAACACCCTAAAGACAACGATAAAATAATGATTGAGTAAAAGCGGGCGTAAGTAAACTACTTTGGTTTTAATGCATACACAACTTAATATATACAACATGGTTTGATTACATACTTAACACTGCCCTTAATCAAAGCATTAACATTTAAATATTGCCTTAAACCTAAACTTAGTCTATGTTTGTTGAATTGTTTCACAACTAAATGTTTGGGAAGTATATCAGCGATTTCATCTTTCGTACTTAATAGAAATCAGTTTATCATGTAAGTACCAAATCTTTAATAAAATTGTATTTAACATCAAAATAACCCGTCGTCGATTTTCGGTCGTTTAGGTCTCCAGCCCAATCTGAATCTGCATATCCTAATAATTTAGTATCCTGATTCTTGTCGAAAAATAACTCATAATCAAATAGTCCCTTTTATGTAGCGCAGTATTCATTTCAAAGCTTTCCATAATTGTTCAGATGGAATACTTTGGTGACGACTACAGACATTCACAGAAGCACTCAAATCAAGGCGAGAACCGAGCATGACATACATTAAGCAGCCGATAAGTTCGCGAATTGGTTTCTGTTCATTTAATGGATTTTCCTGTTGGTTTGTATTAAATATCACATCCATAGAGGTTATTGAGTCGTTACGATCTTTCATTTCAAACCGTTGCAGAATATCTAACAGATAATGTTTTTGACTTAAAAACAATCTATTTTTATCATTTCTTATGTTTATTCCAAGGAATTGATTTAAGTCAGCCATGTCCTGCATTTTGTGGTTCATGACAACTCGCCGTAGACACTCGCCGAGACTTCTCGCTGTCGACCGTTTCGTCGTCGACTAACTCGCAGTAAGGACAACTAGCCGTTACGACAACTAGCCAACGGGACAGCTCGCCGTATACAATTTTTTTCTAAACACTAGTTCATCACCACTAAATGATCACATCAATCATTTGGTTATAAAAGTTTTGTTGGCGAGACGTATAACGTTTATTTGATGAAAGGAAATTGTGTGATAAGTATCACTTTATTTTTGAATATATTACAACGAAATTAACAATTTTATTATCAATTATTTAAAGAATAATAAGGATTTTTAAATAAAACATCGAAAGTACTTTATCGTGAAATAGTTGATATTTGCATTACATACAATTGTGGGATAAATCTCTAAGATAGTCTAGAATCTGTACGTTTGGAAAGTTTTCCACTGGCCCCCTAATGCGGATATTGGCATCTCTATATTTCCTTAAGTTGCTCATAGTAAGTATCTCCCCCTTACTGTACTTTTCGTAGGCCATGTATTAATTTCCATATAGTTGGGTGATGCATCCCTAATTCCAATTGGAGTCTTTTGTGAGCAGTTTCGACGTAATTATTGGTTCTATCTTGACCGTTTATTGTCCTTTCATATAAACTCCACATCTCTTGTAGGAAAATGGGTGGACGTCTACCATTTCCCCGTCTGTAAAGATAAATATATACATAAATATATAAAGTGAGTTTTTTTTAATTGAAATATGTGTCTTAAGATTGAGATGGATTTTTTAAAATTTTAAATTAAGCATAGGAAAAATTGTTAAGTATGACTACTACATCATAATCTTATGATATGTATTTTCTATGTTCAGTTAAAATAAAACTCACAGTATACAGTGTTCTACAAAAATCGCACAAGTCAATGCCGCATTTATTTATTATCCAATTCTAATGAGTAAGATACCATATTAAATCATTCGAAAAATACTACTATAATACGGGCTACATAATGATGTGTATTTTGTTTTGTTACTTTCACAAAGAATTATAATTTCTTTTTTCAAATGACAACTCAGTATTTTTATACGGGATTTGATTTAAAAAATTCAAATGTGTAAAAAAATTAGGTATAGGAATAGATACAAAAAATTTGAGAAAAACGCATTTATTTATTGTTTCAATTAATAAAGTTATGAGTTCGAAATAATTACAATTTCTTCAAAATCTTTCAGATGTAAGAATACAATTATTTTACATGTTGTAACATGCCATTTGAAAAAAAGTTTACTATTACTTTTTGTGTAAGTAAAGAAAAATATCATTGTGAAGCTCGGATTATAGTATTTTTTGGATTATTTAATATGGTGTATTATTTATCGAAATCGGACAATAAATAAATGTGCTATTGACTGAGGCGTTTTTCGTAGGGAACACTATATAGTACCTCGTGTGCTCACAAAATATAAAAATGTACCTGTTAAAACCCCCAACATAATTGTGCTCGAACCAATTCAGAAGTGGATGAAGTTTCTCTGGTAACGTATTGTATAGGGCATCTATAGCATTTCTAAGTTTGCATCGGGCACAAATGCCAAAGACGTCACCATTTTAGCGAAAAGCGCAAACTATGGATCATTATTATACTGCCTTGTTAGTCCTAATACCGCTAATTATTTTCGCATGTTTTGGGCCAGGTGAAAAAAAAACATCCGTTTATTGTGATATCAGGAAAGCAATCTCTTACTGCGCTAACTGCCGCCAGTTCAAAGTCGAAATGAATTGCTTGTGGTCGCAAATTAGGTACGAGTTCCTTAATCATTTCAAACATTTCTGCGTATGTGGCTCATTGCTTGTTTGGAAGCAACGCATATAACATAGGGTGGACACCATTATTTTCGACCGTCATTATAGTGTAAATTTGAGCAAACAATGGTGGTGGTTTCCCAAAAATTAGAATTCTGTTGGGACTTTGCTCATTATCTGCTAGTAGGAACCTTTCCTGGTACATTATGTAAGAATCCGGTATCACTAGTTCGTCAAGATTTATTTCGTATTTTAAAATAGGTCGTTGTCGTTGGAGTAACCCATGTAATGTACATTTATCTTAAACCGCAGACTTTGTTATAGTAGTAAGTATGCGGTATTTAATCAGATTGTATCCGGATCGACAAAAAGAGCGTTGAAAAGAGGAAGTTAAATACGCTGCCTTTATCAGATATTCTTAATTTGTGAAGTTGACGAAGGCAAAATAAAAATAAAGAAATTGCGAAGAAGTATGGAAATCTTTTAAATGCATTTTTGTTAGTTTCAAAACAACCAACGTAAAAAAAATTTACAAAATCGTGATGAAATGGCATTAATATGACGAGAAAACTTGGTTGAAAATTAATGTTAAGTACGCTCAAAGACAATAAAAAGCTACTGATTTATTCAAGGTATATTGTTTTGAAATTTGAAATATTTCATATTATGATTTTCATGCAGTTGTCTTAACGGCTAGTTGTCCTAACAGCCACTTGTACTGAGAGCTAGTTGTCCTAACGACCAGTTGTTCTGGCGGCGATATTTCGTCGGCGAAATTGCTGACGGCGACATGTCTACGGCGAGTTGTCCCATCCCGTGCATTTTGAATTCATGGTACAATTTAACTTTAAAATCGTCGACTTCTTGTACGTTATTGCTTGCTAGAATAATGTCGTCAACGTGTAATAATAAATACAGTGGACATTTATCACCGTCTAATCCTTCGGGTTTTCTCAAGTATATGTCTTCTTTTATTGTTCCGTGAAGAAACGCCGACTTCACATCCATTTGCTGAACCTGTAGGTTGTCGTGATTTATTACAGCTAAAAACGTTCTGATTATTGCCAATCTAGCTACCGGTGAGGACATCTCATCATAGTCAAATCCTTCTCTTTATTATTTCACCATGTTGATTTCTTTTTAATTTAAACACCCATTTACTATCGACAACTCTAGCATCTTTTGGTTTTTCTATCAATGTTCAAGTTTCAACTAATTCTTTCTATTATCTATAATCCTTTTGCTGCCTCTAAACTAGTTGGTAATTCTTCAATAAAGGACTCCACGCTAAGCGCCAGATGTGTTTCATTGCAAATAGGCTCCGTTTCCTAAGATTTCTTGGAAATTTTTTGACCCTTTTGCTTCTTCGTGTACCGTGTTTTTCTTTTATTTTATTTTCACCATCATGCCCATTCTCGGTTTTTTCATCTTCTGTTGAATTTTTATCGTTGTTTTTATTATCGGTCTCTTCACCTGTAGTATTTTCATTATTATTTTTGTTCTTAATCTTTTCATCAACAGATTCTTTTATGTGAGTATCAACTACGGTAATCTCTTCTTTATCGTCGCAGACCTGTAAATTCTCTATATTTCTGTTTTCATTAAAAATCACATTTCGCCCTGTGAATACTTTTGTTGAAACTGAGTTCCAAAGTATACTATAACCTCCATGTGAATACCCAATTAGAAACCATACGGTAGCTTTTGAACCAAACTTACTTTTCACCTTCTGTTTAGAAATGTGGGCATAAGCTAAAGAGCCAAACAACCTAATGCTATTTAAATTTGGTGTTCTTTTATAAAACATTTTAGCGGGAGTAATCTTCTCTTTTATGGATGCAGTTGGACTTCTGTTTGTTATGTAAGTTGCACAAAGTATTAACTCTCCCCACATGTCTTTGGGTAGTTTTGAGTCCAAAAGCTTTTTTCTAGAAGCGTTTTATTTATTCTTTCGGCAACTCCATTAAGTTCAGGAGTATAAGGAATAGTGTTAAGAACCTGAATACCTTTGGTTTAACACAAATTTCTGAAATCTTTAGCTCCCCCATTATGACAACACAAGGATGATAAATTGATTTTGAAATGAGCACACATCATCGCATAATATTCCTTAAAACATTCAAAGGTTTCACTTTTATTTTTTAATAGATAAACAATAGTGTAGTGCGAATAGTCATCAATGAAGGTTAAAAAATAATTTTTACTGTCATAGTTTGATGGTGTAACCGGTCTAAAATATCACTATGAACTAGTTCTAGTGAACTTTTTGTTTTTTTATTCGAGTGCTTTGAGAAAGGCATTTTTCTTATTTTGCTTAAAGCACATGTTCCACACACATCATTATCATTTACCTTTACATTATTTAGATGCAACCCTTCAACCATTTCTTTTAATTTTATGACATTTGTGTACCCTAAATGACCTATCCTTTAGTGCCAAAGTTCTGCAGTTTCTGTTTGAACACAACTATTTGCTTCAACATTTTCTAACAATTTAAATTCAATTTCGTATAAATTATTAATTTTTTTACCGCATGCAAAAGTAACATTATTTCTTTGAATAAGCGCCTGTTCGTTATTGAAAATAACATTTAATTCTTAATTTACCATTTTTGAACAGATAACAAGTTATGCCTAAGTTTTTCTATATACAACACATCTTGTATAAGTGCAGTTTTTTATATTATTACCTGCATTTAGGAATTACATTAATTTTACCCATTTTTGTTGCATTTAACACTTGTGAACTTTTAGCTACACATACCTTAAAGGGATTCTGCAGATCATCTACGCTTGAAAAACAGCTCCAGTCATTTACCATATGATCAGTTGCACCTGAATCAATGTAAAATTTGTTTTCTTTCTTGATTCCTTTGAGAGTGAACTTGACCCAACCATAAATGCAACATGTTCTTCATCTTAGGCTTCTTGATTCGTTTGATTTGATTGTTTTCTGTACCAGAAGTCCTTTCTAGTGTACCCTAACTTAAGATAGCTATGACATTTAATAACAGGATGATGTTCCTTTCGATTTATAAATCGGTTTCCATTTCCACGATGATTCCTTTGTTTCGCCAATGTGTTTCTTGAGTTTCCATAAAACGCAGCAGCTTCATTTGAATTACCAGAATTACTGTTGTGATTTCTGTTCATTTCTTGATATACAACATCAATTTCTTCAAGTTTTGCTCCAACACATTGTAACTCTCGAACAGCCTTATCAAATTTAATTAGATGCCGATTTAGCTGTTCTTTTCCTGCAGCTTCATGCTTAATAATTTTCTTCGTAAATAGAATTGCGATGCTATTCATTTTTTTCTTCTTTTTTTATCTTTTACGTATTGCAGCTGTGAATTTGCGATACACTGTATAATTAATGACTTGCATTTTTTGTCTTTCGTTTGAAAAGCGTCATCAGGTTTATCTTCCTCTTTTTCAATACAATTTTTAACATTGTGTTGATTTAATATGATTTCCATGCCAAATTGCCAGTGATCGTACCCTTGATCGTTGAATTGTGTGATTCCGTACTTTTCAGCAACGTGATTTTCCATTGTATATTCAAAATATTTCCACAATCAACGTACATTATTAATGCTATGGTCTGAGCCCATAAAATGTAGTGTAGAGTATTGTGCAAGGAATGAATGGAAGATCTGTATTTCAGCCTATATTTCACAACTAAAATAATTAACGAGCAGAATTGTCAACACTCTTAAAACAACGATAAAACAATGATTATGAGTAAAAGCGCATACAGAACTTAATATACTTATGCTACATGGTTTGATTACATATACTTAAAAAGGAGCACTGTTGTTTTTCCTTTATAAACAATGGAGTAATAAAACCTTTTTCATTCATTCATTACTCAATTAAATTAGGTAATCTCAAGCTTGAACGGATTGGCCAATATTAATAATGATTCTGCACAATTGCGGAACTAATTATATCTCAATTTTGTAATATGCAATTTGAAAGAAATTGTTATGGGTGTTAAAAATTGAATCTTGTTGTTGGCTGTTGTTTCATATAGCAATTTTCTATTAAAAATACCGTCTGCTGCTGGGATCTGTATTGTATTGTGTGTATAATTTTATATTAATTAATGTTTGTAAAGGGGTTCCTTTGTTTAATGTATACAACTGGTAAAAAGATTAACCTTTAATAATTGTTTTCTTTGTTTTCATAAATTGGGGAAAGCTTTGTGCTGGTGGCTGTAGACTTTCTTCTGTGACTATAACTTCCAAACAACCCTTTTCCTAATCATTGTAAAATATTGTATCAAAAATGTAACTAATCTAGTTTTTGTTTTTGTTTCTAAATGTTATTCATCGTTAAGCAAGTTAATAAATCTATATGGTAAGTAATAAAAGTGTATTGTACTTGTTTACAAGCTGTTAAGAAATTTTAATTTGTAAATCCATACTTTCTACTATTTAACACTTGTATTAAATAAAGAAATTCATTTTAGAAAACAACTGATATCATACAATTATTTAAAATTTTTTACTTTAAAATTGAAGTACAAGAAGAAACTTCAAATGCAAGCTACAGGTGGTATCGCCTCTCATGGTACATTGCCATCATATACGAGGGCAGTTTGGAAATGTACGTTTTCTCTAGCTCTTCAAAATAGTGCTAAGTTTCAGCGATGACTTAATCTTTTGATGCAAAACGGCGTCCACTGAGCATTTTTTTCAAGTTTGGAAACAGGAAGAAGTAGCTGGCTGCAAGATCTGGAGAATACGGTGGGTGGTCGACCAATTCGTAGCCCAATTAGTGTAATTTTGCCATGGCGCCGGTGCGTTGTCTTGGTGAAAGAGCATTTTTTTATGTACCAAGCCTGGGGGTTTTTGGCGCAATTCGGCATCGAAACGGTCCAATAATGCCGCGTAGTACGCAGCAGTGATTGTTTTTCCTTTTTCCAAGTAGTCAATATGAATGATGCATTTCGCATCCCAGAAAACAGTCGCCATCTCTTTACCAGCAGACCGAGTGGTCTTTGCCTTCTTCAGCGGCCCTTCGCCACTCTTGCGCCAATGTTTTGACTGTTCTTTAGTTTCTAGTGTGTAGTAGTGACCCAGGTTTCATCAACGGTAACAAATCGGCGAAAAAATCCTTCCGATCATGCTGGATCTACTCCAAAAGCTTCTGCAAAGTCATCACACGTTGGCGCTTTTGATCGAATGTCAGTAAACGCGGCACCCATCGCGCAGAAAGCTTTTTCATTTCCAAATGTTGGGGTACGATGTTCCAAACACGTTCACATGAAATGTTCAAAGCCTCAGCTATCTCACGAAGCTTGATTAGACGGCCTGCCATAATCTTATTGTGTACTTTATTGATCATTTCTGGTGTAGTGACCTCAATTTGCCTCCCGGTGGATGGTTCATTGAAGACACTGGTACGACTACGAACAAATTCAGCTTTCCAAAATTTTACTGTTGCTAACGATAATGCAGACTCGCCATAAACTTCATCCAACTCGGCTTTGATTTCTGCATTGGTTTTTTTTTATGAAGGAACTTAACCACCGAACGATATTCGACTTTTTCCATTTTATCGAAAACACAAAAGTTGCTTGCTTCTGGAGTCTGTAAAAACCAAACTAATAGATTGTTTTGTTTGAAATTTTGACAGACGTCATGCATTGGATAGCAAATGTTAAAACCGAGAGGAATTCGTTTTCAAGTAACGCCATGTGTTAACGGCTAGATCTTCTCTAAACGGCCGTCATATGTCAGCAGCTAACTATCCAACTTTAAAAGTTTCAAACGATTGTTTAATACATACTTTACCCGTATAAATTAATGTCAAACGTATAAAACGCCCACTAGTGATAATTACGGATTAAAGAACAATTGACGTATTAAATAAAATTTAAAGAAAACCATACAATTGATACGTACCAGGTTTTAATAAGGTAGCGATAGCTACCTACTTATATCGTTCAATTCGTTCAATGAAAACCTTATTGTCAGTTTTAGCTGTCATATAATCGAATATATTGTAATATTGAAAAGCAATAATAAATTTGTCAGGTGAAATTATCAAAATATAAATATGTATGCGCCAATAACTATCTAACCACAAATGCTACTTAGCAGTTAAAACTTTTTTTCCTTCCGGATTGAAAGTTGAATCATTCACACCTTATTTGCGAAGGAGGAAAGTACATTCCAAAACAAACATGATATCCGGAAAATGTCAAAAAAAACTAAAAATTGGCAGTGGTAGAAATTAGTAACATAACCTTCAAAATTTGTAGTATTGTAATTGTAAGTACATTTTATTAATGTTTTGAATGGCTTTTACAGAAGGCAATTAACAATTGTATTGTTCCAGCCACTGTTTATGTTCATGGATACCTGAAAAGAAGAGGTCATAAGGATCTTCGTCGAATAAGAAAATAGTGGAGGTTCAAATAAAATAACCCTTGACAATGGACGTTTCACTTAGAGAAAGATAGCAATAGGGTGGTGTGAGTGGCTGTGGTAGTAAAGGGTGTGGCAGTTTCGAGCCTACACCATTTCTTAAGAAATGTATTGCGCTGAGTTGTTTTTTAATTTAAAACTGTGAAGATAGCACACTCATTAATGCCATTTGCAAACGTGATCACATTAGATAATTCCTTAAAATGTATAAATATGCTAAAGGTGGGGAGAAAACCAAACCTACACAACTGTTTCTAAAAAAATATTTAAAACTACGACAACACTAACTTCAGTTTACTGCAATTCTTCGTTTGTGATTTCATTCATAAATACCTTGTCCAGCAAATTTTAATTATGTGGTGAAAACACATACATATAGAAGTTTAATTTTAGTATAATTTATATTGATAAACTATGTATGTATTTGTAATCGGGGATTCAACTTCTATACTATTGTCATTTTTCTTAAATTTTAAATTCACTCCCATAATTTATTACATTGAAATATATGGAAGTATTACTCGCTCTAAACCATAAGGCCACTTCCCTATTTGATGACGTCACATGAGGTGACAAGGACCAACGTAAGTTTATACGGTTGATAAAAACGTTCCCACATGAATGACAAAATGAATTACTGGTGGAAGTGATACCTTTTAATAGTATATTATACACCACAGGGTTGTGAAGTCAGTCATTATTGCCTTAGCACCAGTTTATTTCGCAAGTGGCGATTGCCCCGAGCGAAATAAGGTGCGTAGGCAATAATGGACTTCACCCATGGTGTATATACTATTTTTTCCACTACTAGCCAAATTTAAGCCAAAAATAAAAAATAAACATTTTCTTGTAAAAATCAAGTAGCACAGGAATGCAAATAAATCAAAAAGCATTAAAAGCTACATACGTTGATAAACCAACTGCAACTGATTCACTAAACACTTGTGTGGTATATTTCACCTTCATTTTCTGAAAATTATTCGGAGTAATATGTAAATTAGTTGATTTGAGCCAATCGCAGCGGTTTAGATTTGTCTGACATGTAGAAATTTTTAATGTCTTTCCAAGATGCTTTATTGTTATTAAAGATTATATCGTATTTAATCAAGTTATTTTGCACCGACTTCAATAAATAGGGGACATCGACGAAATAATAGATTTTCTTATCGTTTACGAGAAGGTATGGTTTTTCTGGTGATACATCTATTCTTTTAATTAGGTTTCGAAAATTTTACTACTGCCCTACCATTGGCACCGCATTGTAGTTGTAGCTTTTCTATGCAGTTTAATACTATCGACTTCAGTTTGTCACCTTTGCATATCGTATTTGTAAAGATGTAGCACAAGGGTTGTTTAACTCTGTATATCTCCTACTTCTTATCGTTAGTGGTTTCTTTTTTAAGTCACTTGGGCTGTCACAATTTCTGCTCTGCTTTCGGGAAGTAATCGTTGGGAGATGTTAACTTCAATTGAAGTGCTTTCTTTTCACGTTGCAATTTAAGAATGTTCCTCCGTAATTTTCTTTACCTAAGAGTATTTGAGCTGCAAGCTTGAGTAGTTTTGGTATAGCTAGAGATGTTAACGGGCATTTATTGCTTCCCAATATACCTTGCATCATTTTAATATTAGATTTCAGAAATTGATACTTGTAATTCATTTGGGAATGGCAAGTGTTCGCCACATACTCGTTAAGCTTTTAGAGTCGACATTTTTATGCAACAGATCGGACCTTCCAGATTCTGTTAACCATTCAAAAACACCTACAACAAAATGTTTGTAATTTACTTAAAATTCTTTATGTAACTTAACTCGCCTGGTTAAATCTCCTTTGGGAAACCTGAAAAAACTGATTCTACCATTTTAAACTAATGGTATTTTTTTATTCAAATAATTTTATCGTGTTAAGTAATTTTAAGCAGCAAATACGTTAAAGATAATCACCTGGATATACAAAATTATGTTTCACTCGTTTTTGTTAAACAACTATTCTTAGATTCTCAAAAAATTTGAATTTGTCCATTATTAACCTAGGTCAACAATAGAAAAAATTATTAACCACTAATAGAAAATGCAACTTCTCAGTTGGCTAGGAGACGCAATAATTGTCCACTTCACAGCTAGTAGTGGAAAAAAATATTTATTCCAAATTGGTCTCAACAACATATTGTTAATGAATTCGATCACATTATTTCGTTATTAATACAAGTTAATGTAGATGACAAAAGCTAATTACATATTTAGATCATAAAATTTAGATGACGTTAGATGAAATGTCGTATGGAGTTAACAAGTGATTTTATATTTATGAAGACCTTGTTGTCGGTATAATTTCGATCAATGGGATGAATGTGCCACAAAATAAACAAGAAATTGAAGGCTATATGAAAGTGCATTATTGGATGTAAGTATATGGAACGAACATTGTCAACAGTTGAAGAAATGTGGCATCGAGATGGACTATTGATATAGAGTAGGAAACTTATTGTTAATCCCTGTAAATGTTAGTTCATCGAATGAAAATCTTCTTAATGTGAAAGCGAATAATCATTATAATTTATTACTTTTTCATCTACCATACCGATTAGGGTTTATATATGACACCTTTATCGGCCGTGGTCGATTTCAAACAACCATTTCTATAGTAAATGCAGTAAATGCACAGATGACTAGTAAATTTAAATTGAATTATCGAAAAATAGAAGGCTAACAAATCATCGTTAAATATTCATGGTATGATGAAAAGTATTGAACTACACACGGCCGATTTGCAAATAGCAGACTCGATTGAATAAAAAAACGAGGCGAACAATCTCGTCTGCTATTTTTGACATATCGACCTAATGACGTTAATAACTATACAGAGTATATATGGCGGGGTGATTGTCCAGGTCATTTTATACAAAAAAGTTCCTAACAGTAAAAATTAGATTTTTCCAAAACGGTGTGAGATGTCATAATGAAATTTTAAGCGTGTCAATAGCTGTGGGAGACTCATACTTTGCAATACAATACAGGCTATTTTATTTTTTAAGGAAAAAATAGGACACCGTTGATTTCTCTAAAAATAATAGTAGATTATTTTACTAGGAGTTAAACAATATAATTGTTGAGCTTAAAAGTTTGCTGGCGAGGTGTTAGCCGAGACAGCAAATTAAGCAGAAACAATTATGTTTCTCAACTCAAGTGAAATATATTATTTTTTCTTCAAACGTTTATTGCTAGTTTTCATGTGTTATTTTCAAATTTTCGAGATTCTCGAGTCTTATAGTGACTTTTTATTCTCGACGAATCAAGTTGGTACTTTACTGTTACATTCATAATATGACATAACCGAGGTACCAACCTCTAAATAGTTGTGGAAACAAAATAACTGTTTTGCTTTTAATGTCTAGACAGTAAAAAGAATTTTTAGCGTCTGCCAGTAGTTCAATAATATGACGTTTTATTGTCGCTTGAAGAAAAAAAATATTTTTTAATTCTTTGTTCAATTGTCAAGAAACAAGCTTTCTTGACTTTTTATCGTACGATGTGCCGTTTTTGAGTAAAAAAAACATTTTAGTGCATGTCCAACTATTACAGAAGAAAAGTATTACAAATCAAGGGTTTCATTCAAGGGCAAAAACAAATATTTTACGAAACCAATAATTTTACCAACTAAAAATTAATAAAATTAAAATTACCTCAAGCCGTTTAAAAAAAATCTAATTTTTACTGTTTTTTTAAATTAAACTTCAACAGGCTGTAGATGGGTAACGAAGCGTTAGCGGACCTATGTTAAAGAAATTTTTTTGTTTAAAATGACCTGGGCAAACACCCTTTAATATTGCTGCATCTTTTTTAAACTGTATAAATAAGGAGCTTTTAAATAAAATTTACTTCTTTATTTTATTTTATAGTGATATAATTGCAAATATTGAACCTAACACACAAAACTTAAATAAGTTCTTGGAAATGTAAACAACGAAATTAAACACAACAATTTAAAAAGAACTAAATACAAGAGATTACATTAGTGATTTAGATTAAAGTTGAAAATGCAGTTTGTAGAATTTTGAATGATAATAATTCCTGTCTAAAAACAGGAAAACTTTCAATTAGTAACTTAAATTTTGCGTTGCTCGTTCAGCAGAAACTTGTGATGTATCAACAAGAGTAAATGCTGAATTTGTGGATGTGTTGGTACATGGTTCAGCTTGAAATTTTGCAAATTTTCTATTAGATTCTATGGAACCCTCCACATAACCTTCAGCGGTGTTAGATGATCGCCAACCTCCCTGACACTTCAAGTCTAATACTCCACCACTCTGTAATTCAAATTCAGTAGTAGAGGTTCTGCAGAAAACATTAACCTGTATAGAGATAAGAGTTTTCTGTGTATAAAAATTCTGCATTTTTTTATGCATACTACCAAATGTAATATCAATTGAGTAACGTTCAACAAATTTTCTAGAAATTCCAGTTTTTGTCTCTGGAATGTTTACCACAATGATGTGATTTTTTATTGACGGATAAACAACTTAGTTAATTCGTTGGGTCTGCAAGCGCCTGCAATGCCTATGATTAGAGCAACCTAGAATTACAATATAGGTATATAAATATAACGTATATAAACTTATATAAAATAAATGTTTGGCGTACATCTACTTATTTTTAGGTCTATAAATTCTGCATCTTTCGCTTCTATGAGAAAACGATTCACTTGACTGTTGTCGAGCACTGCAAATTTTTTTAGGAAAGTATCCTACGCTCTGTCGTTTTAAAAACAATAATTGTTTTGGAAATTTTGAAATGTCAATGTTTCTCTCAAGTTCAATGTTGTTTTTACTATGGAATAAATCGACAAAAGTATTGAGGATTTATGTGATTTTGACAACATAAATTAATACCACGTTTTCACTAACTTTTGTTACCTTTTACTAGTACTAGTACTATACCATTGCTAAAGATAAATTGCCAACAGTGCCAAGTGCAGCAGAACGAATTTGCTGTGGTGGATTATTATCTTCTGTATAAGTATGTGTACATTTTGTGTACTACGAAGATAAATCTTTAATTGAAAATATGATTGAACTTTATTAATTAAGCAGTTACATAATTTGTAAAAACAACAAAAAAACAGTTTTGTAAAATATTTCAAAATGAGCCTAGGTACTATTAATTTATTTTGAAAAGAAACAAAATCCTTAATTAGTAATTTAATTTTTCCAATTTAAACTTTAAATTATGTTAAATGAAACTGACTGGGAAAAAATTCTATTCAAACTGTGGTAAAAAAAGTGCTATTGCAGACCTTGGTTTGTCTTTGGCTCAGTTTGTAACAATTGCCCGCGATCTGCAATATAGCACTTTCTTACTTTAGTTTGTAATAAAGTATAATATATGGCAGAATGATTTTAAGTATGAAATTGCGTGATCGTAGACAACCCGTCCGTTTATTACGTGCATAAAGTCGTTATTAGATACAACGCAACATAAACAGAGGGGTGGGCGTAACTCACAAGGAGAAGGCGTGATCTACAAGAAATCTGCTTTTGTGAATTTAATTTGGGACGTGTCAAAAGGTTGTTGGGTCGTCATATATAAACAAATTTGTCGGTAATCAGTGGGCGCCAAACGGAGATGACGTGGTGAAGAACTCCCAGCCTCCGGTTACCAAGGGTCTTCTCAAGTAAGTACTTTTTCGACTTATCTTAAGTTCAGTACAATTTTCAAATCTGAAATGCTATTAAAGCGCAAACAAAACATTTGAAAAAGGCTTTTGACCATGAAAAATTAACATAATATATTAATTGAATATTGAATAAGAAACCTAAAATATAAACAAAAAACGTCACAAAAATGTATAAAAGTGTCTTACTAATCACGTGATTTCTAATTAACAAATTTTAATTAACCTAGAACGCACAAAAGAAAACATTTATGTTATTACATCCGTTACGTTAACTTTATTAGGTCAATAAACAAACAGTTGACCTTGTAAGATACAACATCAATTGCATAAAGTCAAAATTCAGGCTTGTCGGGATTAAGTAAATTTTCTTTATTGCGCAATCACCGCAAAAAAATATTCGGTTAAATATTTAAACGCCAAAGCACTTTTCGTTACGAATTTACGCATTTAATAAACACTTTCGTAAATGTTCAAAATTTATTTCGGTATCAAAGCCGATTTAATTATTAATAAAAAGTAATACCCAAAAAGTTCAATAACGTCAACTATAAAGGCCAAAGCTCGAAAAATAAACCTCGAGGTCACTTGTCGTCAATAATAAAAGAAATTCTTTTATAAATAATTCGCCTGAAAAGGCGTGTCGTTATCAATTATCACAATGGTTTTGTCGTTACGAAGAAGCATAACACAAATTTTATGCTCAAAAACGGATAATTTCTTTTAATAAATCGCTTAAAGCGAATTTGCTGCGTGATAAACAAACAAATCTCAGCTATCTCGCTAGTAGTATTCTGAATGAAAATTAAAGATTAACCGCCAAAAAGCAAACCCAAGTCAAAGACCCACTTAATACACTTCAACAGAGTGTTTGAAAATACGTGCTAAACGCACATTTTACGGTTGGGGAGTTAATCGACAACTAATTCGATTTGTTAACGGAGGTTTCTTTTATACAATCTGCACGTACCATCCGTACAATAGTGAAAGGAACAAAAATTATGAAAAAAAATGCACTAATTTGTGCTAATATTTTTCCAAAAAGGCGGAAACATCTCGCTTTAAACATAGTGGAACCAAAAAATCAATGGAATCAATCAATGAATATGTTTTCTAGTTGTTGGAAACAAACTTTGAAAACATACAACCTTAATAATGTAAATATGTAAACCAGTAAATGTGCGAATTTTTAATCAAGAAAGTGCAAGTTAAATCGAATTAAAAACGTAATTTGACAGCCGAGATCAAGGTTATTAAACCTGCAAAAGCAAAATTATAGAGACAGTGAACGTATTTAATCAATATAAATCGTAATTTTAACGACGTTGTTGCCAAATGTATTATAACCACATTTTGCTTAAAATCTGTCAGTTGAATTTTAGAATTATAAATATGTATTAATTCAGTTATTGGAGGAAAATCCTTTAATTCAAGCGGGTACCCATTTAAAATGTTTCAATCTGTGGTACTGAAGCCATTAGTTTCAGTGTCTTCATTTAAATTTATTATTAATGATAGAACATCTTCTTTATCGAAACTTATTTTTAAGGTAACAATTTATTTAATTAAATTTAACTGCTGAGGTTTTAACAAATCCAAATCATAATTCATCTTATTATTTATAAGCCACTCTTATCTCTGCAATATCTTCCATGTTAATGTCAAAATCGTTTCTTCTGCCGCACCGTGGTAACGTTGCATCAACACTCAGAGAGAAATTTATTAATAATCTAACCATTTAAAAAAAATGTTTGGCATCTCTTTGTAGTAGTTTGAACTTTTGATGTCAGACAAAGATTAATGACACTCCAAGAGTATTACTATTTTGTGTAACCTGTGTAACTTTAATGCACCTAAAATAGTAACTTGAAATTAAATCTTGTAAAAGAATTTTTAGTTTTACTGTTTCCTTACCCTTTTATTTTCTTAACCGTTTTGACATTATATAACTATGTTTCGTCTAAGTAAACACATTTCATTTGTTGAATAGTCACATGTTTTGTTCTCAAAAAACGTTAGGGTGACACAATAATTTAGGGTTATGTAATACTATACAAATAACTGGTCAATCTCACGTGCTTCATACTAACCTAAAGAGAACAAAATACCCTATTATATTTATTGTCTTTTTAAAAAACATATTATTTTCCGTTACACTTATTAGATAAACGATTTATATACATATTTATACACATCCATTTTGTATACTGTAGAGCAATAAAAATTTCAATTTAACATTGGAAGATAGTTACGGAGTCATTGTGTAAGTTTTGGTTGCAAATTGAAAAATTGCAAGATTGGTGATGACGCAACTGCGCACACTTACAGTAATTCTACCATAATCCATAATTAAGAAGTATGTATAAAAACCTTTATTACTAGAGTATTTTATGGAATTATTAATATTAAGTTTTATGTAACGACACTTTTTTAATGTATTGTTGACACATCATTTTAATACGGCTTTACAATCTGATGATGACGTTCGTTTTTTATAGCCTCAAAACTAGTAATATTTAATTAATATTTTACCGAGTTTCTAATAAAAAATTGGTCAAGACAATTTTAACGGTTTTTATACATTTTATTTAGTTTTAACAACCAATTCAAAAAAATATTCAAATTTTGTTTAATTCTACCATAATTGTTTAATAACCATTGTTAATAATGCATTAGTGCAAATCACTTATAAACGAGAGTAAAATCGTGGTTTACGCAAAAGTTGATACACAATTATTGATAAGGTACATTCTTAAAATAGGTAACATAGAGACAAGTCTTTAAAACACAAAAATAGGTTTTTTCGTACATTGCTGACGTCTGTGGGATCAATCAAGATGTCAAGATGATAGCGGTGCAGGTAGAGCGGAAATCGATAACCAACTTGGATGTGACGCTCGGAAATGAGTTGCAGAATGACAGGAGATGACACCACGTCGCTATTTGATGTCGAAGCTTGCCATAAAGATACTTAAAATCGTTATGTCATATCGCGCATCAAAATGCACGTCATTTTTTTGTATTTAAATTTACTTATAGCCCGAAGACTGACTGACGTAGCATTTTATATGGCACGCTAAAAAACTAAAACATTTTCCACAAAATCCTCCAATATTGAATGTCGCTTTCATTTTCTGTTCTTGTTTATGTAAATTTAGAAAATTGTTACAATTATTATCCTATCATGAAATTGGAATTTGCTCATACGTGTTTTGAAATATAAATTCGTACGGTAGTTGCTAAAATACACAGAAAATACTTTCATTATACAATACTGAATTTCATACAATGAACATACATTTCAATTCCTCTGTTGGCTTCATTCGTTACTGACAATTAATTGTTTAACTCATAAATAGCTAATTGAAACGTGATAACAATTTCGAAACAAAAAACAGATTAGCAAGCAATTAGCTTTGCCATTGTACTCTTTTCATTCAAGCACGTACGATTACCTCCTGAAATTATATTACTGTCTTTTACAAACAATCCATGCAGATTTAGTATTCATAAGATTTAATAAGCACAATAAAAAAATAAAATAAGAACTAATATTGCAGATGTGCAGAACTGTAGTAAATAAAAATCAATCATACATATGAAAACTCAAAGAACCGTAAATGTACCAGACATGTTAGACAAGGTAACATTCTAGTCAATAAAATGAGTGTAAAATAATTTTGGTGATTGTACTTTTACAATCTGTTGGTACATCAGACTCTGTTTTTTTTTGTTTTGCAATTTGTTAAGAATTTCTATACTGTGTCACCTGGTTTAGTTCACTCTGACCTGAAAATATCTAATAAGTTATATATATTTACTAAAATCCAAAATGTGTGTGTTGGTTTGTTTGTTAGGTCCTTCATAGACTTAGCTATAGGTCCTAGGCCAAAACATAATTGGAATCAGTATTGAATTTTGTGGGAGAATGGGGTGTTCTGGGAGGGGTGGGGGTCCATCAGGGAGACTTGGGCTCATGTAGTGGAAACATTTTTTTGTTTACTTAAGCTAGATATGTTTACCACGTGTCCGACAGGACGGGCTTTTAACTGTATACAGTGTGTCCAAGATAAGGATGTACAGCATGGGGATCTCGGAAACCGGTAGAGATACAGAGTCGGTTAAATTTGGAAAAAGTTGCCCACTTGAGGGGTAGACATTGTGCTGTTGAGAAACTCGCTGAGTTCAACTTACTTTCGGAGATATTGAAAAAAATCCAAAATTGTGCCATTTCGTTTTCAGTATATTCTGAAGTTACTCAAAAAGTTACCAAAAAACTGAATGCACTTTGTCATTGCTACTTTCTCTGCTCTACAAGATGACCTTTGCGAATTTTGAGTACAACGTTTTACTTCAAAGAAACCATCATCAACTTTAATTTTTCTTAAGGCACCCAAAAAAATTACACTCTGTATAAGAAAGCATTTTTCATTACAAATTCAACGATGTACTACACAATATAGTTATTCGTGATTTTTTTGAGAAAAAATTACGTTTTATTAAATTTCTAATCTTTTTGGCCTAGCGTGCGGTGAATGACACCATAGCAACGAAAAAATGAAGTCGAATTAACAATCGACTTTATTTCTTTTATTGTTAATTTGGTTTTAGCAAGGTTTTTCAGTGTAGGTCATATTTTACAATAGAGCAAATAATGTTTTCAAATGCTTGCTACATTACATGCCGAAAAAATCTGTAGAAGCCAAACACTTGTATTTGATCAGGTACCCGGAACGGATATAACCAGGAAAGTCCATATTTAGGCGTTTGGTGTCCAACCTAAAAGAATACGGTTCATTCAAGCAACCCGTACTGTCCTGCCAAAAACATTCGAGCGCAGCAATATTTTCTGTTTGCCGCAATTATTTCAACGCACACTACATCAAAAAGATTTGAAATTTACGTGTTCCATTGTAAAATGTGACCTACACTGAAAGACGTTGCTAAACTGATACTACTATATCAATCGAATCGATTCTGTCAGAACTAACAATATACTTCATTTTTTTGCTGCCATGGTTTCATTCAGCGCACACTAGATCAAAAAAATTAGAAATTTACTAGAACGTAATTGTTTCTCAATAAAATCACAAATAACCATATTGTGTAGTACATCGTTGAATTTGTAATAAATGCTTTCTTATACGGAGTGTACTTTTTTTGGGTGCCATAAGAAAAAATAAAGTTGATGATGGTTTCTTCGAAACGTAACGTTGTAGTAAAAATTCGTAAACGCCATCTTGTAGATCAAAACGAGTGGCGATGACAAAGCGCATTCAGTTTTTCGTTTAGAATATAATAAAAACGAAATAGCACAATTTCGATTTTTTTCGAATATCTCCGGAAGTAACCCGGACTGAGCGAGTCTCTCAACAGCAACATATTGACCCCTCGAGTGGGCAACTTTTTCCAAATTTAATCCACTCTGTATCTCTCATGGTTTCCGAGATCCCCATCCTGTACATCCCTAACTTGGACACACTGTGTATATTCTATTTTATCAATTACAATTGTGCATACAGGTCTAGGACGTTTTCGCGCCGCCGTTTTGACGCCGATACCTTTTAGCGCGTGTGTGTGTGTTTGTAATTACCCGAAAAGCCAAAAATAATCATCATTATTTTTATACATGTACACTCATGAAATTTAAAACTTGGACACCACAATTTCTGTAAACAAAAGTTTGCACATTGTGAAGCGGGCTTAAGGGTATCATTTACAATTCTAACAGCAGGTAGTCTCAGCAGGGGTTATCTTATAGAAGGACTGTAGAATGAATCATTACACTAAGCACGTTTTAGAAAATAGGTAATTTACGTTGCTTACTTAATTTTTTCTTTAAAGAATATATTTGAAGGTATCGCTAATTAAACACCATAGCTCGATTAATTATCGAATCAAAATTTTGTTTAGGAAATGTTTACAAAATAAAATTAGAAATAATTTTGATTTAAAAACGTCTACAAGCAATAACTTTTAAATTAAATCAAAAACTAAACATGGTTATTTGGGTTGACTGATTATTACTTATTTTTAAATAAATCTAACCTACTAATTATTGTAAGTTATTAAAAAAAATCATTAAACTCTCATTCATAATATTTAGTCCTTACAAAATGTATATTTTATGACGTTTCATTTTTTCTGTAGTTAATATAAAAAGTGAAAATAAAAACTAAGGCAATTCTTATTGTCAACGTATATATTTAGTTTTTGACAAGAATTTATTACATAATTATAATTAAGATACCAAGTCTGAAAATTTGGAAACTGCCATAAATAGACACGATCTATCTTTCTAAAATATTTTCATTTTGGCGATGTTGCCGCTTTTACTCAAAAGTAGTAAGAACTTCGTAATTTTTAATAAAACACCCTGTATATTATTCAATTTTTAGAATTGCAATTTCTTACTGATAATTTTTTCTGAATAATTTCCTATACCTATCTACACCAGTTTTTGAGATAATAATTATTTTAGGTTATTTTCTTTCAAAATATGATCCCACCAAAATTTAAATGTAGCTGCTATTTGAACCCATATAAGACTGAAGTTTTCGATGCAGTTTGAAAAAGTTTTGTATTTAACAGCTACCTAAATAAATTTATGATTAATGATTTTGACGTGACATACAAAGAAGGTCAAAACTTTATTTTTTCAAATGGAACACCCTGTATATTACTTAAAATTTTGATAGACAATTAAAATGCTTTTAAGTTGATATAACATAGTGGTATATCTAATTCGTCAACTTCTGCAATAATTATTAAAATCACATTGTCTTCACATAATTTGCACTAGTTAGTCATGGAACGCCATGTGATTTAACAATTGCTCAATTATTCACTGTGTTTGACAAGCGTCAAAATTTTGAAATTGTGATTTGCTACTTAATACTTATTAAAAACAAATTACAATGGAGAGAAATAATTACTTGCATAAAGTTTTATTGAATCTATTTCTTCTTCATGGACAATGTGACAACATTGTGGCAAGAACATGTAGGAAATTTAATGAAATGTATCCTGATTTGCAGCCATTGAACGAAAGAAAGTTTATGCAAATACAGGAGAACTTTATCAATTATGGTTCTAAGCTTAAAGCTTATGCGGCTAGTAGTTAGTTAAACAATTTAATTTAGTATTCAATCAGGTTTGTTTAATTTAATCCTATATTTCAACTCTTAAAAATTGCTGCCCTACATTTATTGGTTAGAATTACGCGGCTGCGCTGTGACAGATTGAGACCACACCGATACTACAGAATAGTGTAGCGAGACTATTGGGACCCACCTATTATCAAATTTTGCTGTTACGTACGAAAATGTGACGAAATTCTGTAACATAAGTTACGTTTACAATATTACTTCTTTCATTAGGTTGTTTTTGGGGAATGTCGTGGAAAAAATGTTGTGTCTAACACATGAGGAAAGCCTTTTTCCACTCTCACTCTAACTCGAGTTCGTGTGGGAAAAAGAATCGCTTTCCTCACTTGTTGGACAAATAACTATTGTATCACATCATTTAATAAAATTAGTAAAATTATTTTGCATCTTCAATATTACTTATTATTTTCGACAATTTTAAATCATCTTCAAGAAAGAAAAATTTGATACCTTGAAAGATGTTACTTATAAGTATTACGAATACGAGCGTACCCAAGTGGCACAACTGACTTTACATTAATCACATTGGAAAAAGTTTTGTTTATAACAAGATTTTATCAAAAAAAACGTTGTGAGAAACTTAGGGGTTGACTATTTCAACTATTTCTAATGATACTTCAGGGTTGAAAAAACTTGAAAATGTGTAGCTTTATTGACAAATAATGTTTACCAGGTTTCGTGTCTTTAGCTTAATATACAGGAAAAATAAAAAAAACGTAAGTGAAATATGTGTCTTAACAACATCTCGTCTAAGAGGAACACGTAAATAATAGTCAATAATAGCCAACATCTGTTGACATTCTTAATTTAAAAAATAATTTTTTTTTTAAATTTCGGGGGGGTGTAACTTTTCCAGGGAGAGGTTTTTTAAAAATGTTTATACCAAATACTTACCTTAATTTTTATCACAGAATAACCCTTCAAATTTTTCGGTGTTATTTAGATACATCCTGTACATACTGTGATAAAACTGATAGTACCTCTGAAACTAAATTAATAGTAGTGTTATCAAATAAACAAATCACTAAATGCTTACCTAAACTTAACACTTAAAACTAATTAATAATGTTGAATTAAACACAAATAACACGAATAAGCTGATAGCTGTACGCCATTTTAAAAGATGTGCATTTTGCAAGTAATACATAAAGCTGCGCTACTAAAGTATGTTCACTGTGGTCTTAGGTAAGAAAGTGATAATGTAGGTAAAGTATTGGTATAGTGACAAAAACAAAAATATTGTATAGGTTTCCTTTGATTTTGTTAATGTACTTATTGGAATATTTTTGTATTAATCGATTGATTACGGTTCTTTCTCATTAATATACTTGTCGTGGTCAAAGTATGTAGTAATGTAGAAGAAGGAATGGCACTCAATTTTAGGTAGGTAATGCGGTTTAATGCACATTAGTGTTTTTAAGTTTTCGTAAGCTATATCCAAAAAATTTATTCTGCACAAAAGTAAGGACCTAATTGCATTTGTATTCAGAAATTTAACCGACTTTAAAAAGCAAAACAAAAATCAGATATCTGTGTTAACAGGTGCATCTGAGACAGATTTATTTTTTATAGGCCAAATACTCTATTTAATTGATTAAAGAATGAGTTTTGCTTTTATGAACCGGTAAACCGAATCCGTTTTTCGCGTATTCATGATTAATTATTTGCTATTATGGACAGCTCGCTTGAATCCTAGATTCACTCCAGTTTTAGCACCCGTTTTAAATAATGCAAACGGACGAGAAGCGCGTAGTCCCTAATCGGATTAACAGCTTGACTAAAAACATAGCTATAGCTGGTGGAAACTGCATATTTTATTATGTTTTCAACTTGTGCATACGCAAGGGGTAGTTGCGAAGCTTGCTTATATTCACCATGTACGTTCAATCCCTTGTATGCAATGATTAAACTTTGCTTTTGTACACATAAAAAGGATTTTTGTGTGTGTAGTTCAACATTACATTATTCATTGTTGACATCACATACCCACATTTAACGAATTTTTTAATAAAATATGAACAATGAATAGTTTAGTTACAGTTTATTAGTGATGATTACTTAGAAATAAATGAATATTTTCTTTCAGTTTCTAACGAGAATTATACCTATTGTATAAATGGTGACAAAGAAATGTTGTTTATCGTTGATGAATTCGTCTTTTTCGATCAGTTAATAATTGACAGCTTCTTGAATATTAAAATAATTATTGTGTACCACATGACCATAAACCCTTTTGCGAGTGCTCGCATTCGCAAATACGTTGTTTCAGAACATGTGATACAAATAACTATTTGTCAACTATCTTAAAAATTTTTTTTGTTTGAAGTAATTTTCTTTGTTTGAGGAACTTTCATGCCGAATACAACTCGATGGTATAAAATTGTATAAAATTTTGTCTTCAAATAACTCGTATTTGATATCGAAAATTCCAGCAACTTCATACCAACTAGTTGAATTACTTATAGACCGGCAGATAATGACTGATTTTGCAACATGACTTTATAGCTGGAAGGAACAGCTGGTGAATGTTACCAACAAAGCCATCAAGGCACAGTATGCAATCCTGAAATACTGCGATGGACGTATTGCATAATTTTTGGCCCCATCATTATTTATGGTGCGGTCGTTTTGTGGCGAAAACTCTCTGAGCTTACCGCCAGAAAGAGGCTCGATAGAGTGTATAAGCATCAGGGGAGTAATGCGCACCTGCCCTACACCAGGCATTGTGCATCTTTTGGGGTTGACCCCTCTCCATCTTGTCATTGTTCGGGAGGCCAGGTTAGCGCTACTGTGCTTCAAAAGATTAGAAAATGATGGCGGTTTGAGGCTAAATCACTCGGACAAGACCTTACTTGATAGGAGATATATACTGCTTCTCTCTCACAGAGACGATATGAGCAGAGACTTTCTACAACTTCCGAACGGTTCTAGGCAACAAGGAGGACTGTGCGGCCGAGGGAACGTAACGAAAATTTAGAACACTGGGTCAGTTTACCAGTTTTACTATGTCTTAGGACGTGTCTCAATAGGAGATTTTATGTGGACTTGCGTACTTGGTCTTATAAAAGTACGGATATGACGTGACACGCGCTGTCTCAATAGCAAAGTGTTCAGGTCCAAATCAGCAAGTTCACAAGTACTCAAACATTCGGTCTCCCGATTTTCACTTGCTGACTTTTAGGAAGCTATTTTTTTTTTGCTTCAAGTAGATTTGCAGTTGTCTCAATTCAAATTTGCGAGGCAACAAGTTCACAAGTAAAGGTCAGAAGTCTAAGTCCACAAGACCAAGTCTGTAGGGTTCGTATATTGAGACACGCCCTTAGTGGTTTACAAGGAACATTAAATCTAAGCTGTGAGAGAAAATCTGCTCAGTCGATACTGTTATTAACAAATTTGAAAAGAAATATTAAATCAAAATAATCTCATCTAACATTTAAGTCGGCCAGTTTAAAATAAGATGCTGCAAAGTTAGGAAAAGAATTTACAAATCCTAGTTTGAAGTTTAATGCTTTTAGAAATGTTTTTCGCACTATCAGAAGGATTATTGCGTCAACACTATACTGAGGATTCCAAATTATTGTAGCCTACTCTAGGATTGCTCAAACTAATGATTTACATAGATGAACAAAACAATGTGGATTATTGAACTGATAACTGTTTCTGATAATAAAACCGAGCATTTTAAAACAGCTAGTTTTGAGAGTTTCAATTTGCAGTTTAAAGGTAGGATAGAGTCAAAAATAACACCAAGATCTCTAATTAAAAAAACTCTAATTAACATGTTGTCAATTATAGTATAAGAATAGGAAACTAGATATTTTTTATCGGAGAAAGATATAGAGTTACATTTTGATTTATTTAAATGCAATTTATTTGCTCTATACCAATCTGAAAGTTTATTAAGAGTGATTTGTAATTTAATGCTGTCTGAGAACAAACACTTGAGAATCTTCCGCAAACAACAGAAATTCTGAATCAGATAGAGCATGCTAAATATCATTAATAAAAGCGAGAAATAGGTAAAGACCAAGATGAGAACCCTGGGGCACTCCAGTAAGAACTGGAAAAGGAAGAGAGGGAAAAGTCTTAAGTTTCACCGTTCACGTTCTGTTAAATAGGTAATCAGCCGTAGTAGGAGATGGCCAGAAATTCTACTAGTTTCTACCTTTTTAAAAGTATATGATGATCAATTTTGTCAAACGCTTTGGAAAAATCTTCATATATAGAATCGACTTGGAAACCAACAGATATTCTTTTGTTACTAAACGTTTAATAGGTTAACAAATTTCTCATTGTTGATTTACCGGAACAAAAACCAATGTTGTTGAGAAATAATAGTAGCTTTTTTTAATTTGAGACAAATAAGGGACTCAAAAATTTTACGTAAAGCGGACTGGATGAAAATAGGTCTGTAATTACACACATCAGATTTATTGCCCGATTTGAAGAGCGGTATTACATAAGAGGATTTCGAAGATTGAGGAAAAATACCTTTATTGAGAGACAAATTTAAAATATAACGTAATGGAGTAACAAGTGAGTAGAAACAATTTTTTATAAGTGATAGAGGTATGTTATTCGGACCCGAAGATTTTCTGACATCAAGTGATAGAACTGCAAGTTTAATTTCTTCAATAAATATAGAATAATTGAGTATATGGGTCAAAGAATTAGAGGAAGATATTTGATTTTATAATTTACAGACTTGATTTAAGTTCTCATTAGTCCAGTCACTTTAGACATTTTATAAGTAATAATTCACAAAGTTTTTTTTGCCAGTGAATTTTTGAAAGGGTTAGAAATAAGGGGAAAAAAGTTCCCACTCTAATAGCGGGTGGAACATCCCGTTTTGGACGAAAAACTACCCCTGGCGGGGACTCGTTAGGAGTTGTTCTCATATAACTTCTAAATAGTTGCTCGGACTACAAAATATCATAGGACTAAAAATATTCACCATAAAATTTTGCATTAAAATGTCTTGTATGCCATAAAGTTAATTCTTATAGAATTCTCGCAATTAGGTTTCAAAGTTGACACTTCAGGCAAATTAGACGTAGAAAAAAAATTATTTATATAATTTTGATTGCTTCACAATAATTTTTCGAAAAGGTTAAATAAGGGAATAAAGTTTTCGCTCTAATTGTGGATGGAACATCTCTTTTGGACGAAAAATTACCCCTGAGCAGATTCATTAGGATTTTTTTGCTCGGATGACAAAATATTATAGGACTAAAAATATTTGCTACAAAATTTTGCATAAACAAGTCTTGTATACTATAAAGCTAATTCTTATTATAATATTATAAAATTGTTATTATAAAGTTACTTTTGCAAGCAAATAACTCCGAAACAGTTTTTACGCAAAAAATGATAACGACCAAAAAACGTGCAAAGAAAACAATTGCTTCCGCACGCAAATAATTCCGGAACTGTTGTTTTTACTCAAAAAATGATAAGAACAAAAATTGTAGAGCTCAAAATTTTCTACAAAGTGCATGTCTTAGAATTTTCAGTTTATATTCTGTACCGACTTTTTACGCTTCCTTTGCAAAAATTCATTCCATAATTGTTACTCGTTTCCACACCACCTATGAGATAGAGTTGTCGGCGCGTTTTTTTTAAGTGATTTCCTCTGTAAGCCTATTCCACTTCAATTTTTTTTTATTTTCTTTAATTTTCTTTAATTTTCTTTAATTTTCTTTAATTTTCTTTAATTTTCTTTAATTTTCTTCATGGTCTTCTCCGAGTAACTCTTCTTCAGTCATTGAATTTAAACAACCTTACCCATTGCAGTTGGAGCACGTGATTGAGCAACGTAATGCGTAATAAAAATTATAGTAATACAGCATAATGACGTCACAAATCGGCGTAATTAGATTTATTACGGGTCAAAAAACAAAAATGCATCGACGAACATAATGAAAAATTGTGAATATGTATTCGACTCTACCTCACAGGTGGTGTAGAAAGTAGTTCCAATTATAGAATGGATATTTGCAAAGAAAGCGTAAAAGGTCGGTGAAGAATATGAAATAATAGCTATTTATGCACCAAGTGCGTTATTATAATGATTACGCCCGGAGAACCATGAATACAGCTCGAGGGCTTTAGCCCGAGAGATAGATATGGTTCGATGGGCGTAATAATTCAGTAACGCCGTGATACATACAAGATATTATTTTTCACTTTGTATTCTTAAAAACAAATAGAATTGGCATCTTTGGGCGCATCGCTTACCTACTCAAATACCTATTGCTATGAAATAAAAACAAATTGTTAATTAATTGTCAAATTTAGCATTGAATTGCAATTATGAATGCCCTATCAGAATGTGTATAAGAAAATGCTGAAAAAGCGACGGAAAGTTTGCTACCCGTTAAATCGTAAGCAAAATATGAAAAAGAATACTTAATTCTTTGTATGTATTACAAATTGTATTTTATAAAATAAATTTGATTATTTAATAGATCATCAGTTAAGATCAAACAATTTTTTGAGGGCGTAATGAATTTATTACATTTATATATCTCGTATCCTAAAGTTATCATTCAATTATAGTAAAGTGAAATATAATAGTAGATTACACCACGAGTCAATAATGATAGCTATTATTCCCGAGGAATAAGTTACGAACCGAGCCGCGTAGCGGCAGAGAGTAACTTTCGAGATAATATTAGCCATTATTGCGAGTAGTATACTCGACTTTATTTACGACTACAATATTTACTTCACTTTATTTGTTAACAACATTAAAATTAGTAATATTACAATTAATAAACTGAATTGGTTGTGCACTATTAATAAGTTTGGAGGAATTCTCAATACAAATATTTGGAATTTCGATTGGTGTAGAGGAAGAAGAGGCTTCATTACTATTTATTTGTTTAGTAATAGTATGTGCTGTAGTTGTCTTGTTTCTCATGGACTGATCGATGTAATCTTCAGCTACCTGCGTCGACTTCAACCTCCATGACGTTTTAATCCGGTTATATCGCCTCCTGCACCAATGTACAGAGTGGCAAATGACCTGCGGTAACAGTGGCCGGTATAACTTTCAGGATTTGGCAAATTTAAATATATGGCAATTTGTTTACCAATCTCTGCAAATTTGTTTTTCCCAATACGTTGTATTGTACATTTCGATATTTGATAATTTATAAAAACGAATTGATTTTTATATGAGACGGACGGAGATCAATGTACTTCTTTACAATGTTGTAAAACGCACCGTTTATGATGAATGTTTGTACAATTTTAGTTTTTAGTTTTGGGTATTGTTATTAATAACTGCGTTTGAAAATCATTTACATCTTCTATGTTCATTTCATAAAGCTCATTTGAACGACGTGCACCCATAATTCCGATAATTAATATAACCTGAAACAAATGAATTAATATAGAACCCGAAAACTTCTGGATAAAAGCGTGCAGATATATTAACCACTAAACCGTAAGAAATTGTACTAACTGGCGTCGCTATATCGCTATTATAGCGTAATACGCGTTGGCACCGAGTGTGAAATAGATCAAATTAAAAAATGTGTCTTTGTATTTACCTTATGTAAAAGATAAACTTGATCAAGTGCTTTGTCAATAAATTTCCTAATTTGTTCGGGGGTCAGAGTGGAAGACTTCTTTGGTTCGAATCCTTCTGATTTTCTTTTTAAAAATGCCCGCAGTTTGCAATATTTTTTCAGATTAATATCATGGTTTATACTCAACATACAGTATGTCCCCGGATTGAGTTTACAGTAGCTATGATATTTTCGTTTACAGTACGCCAAAATGTTACTAAGAAAAGTTGTTCAGAATTAACAGTTATGGCGTTATGCAAATTTTCAGAATGATCGGCTTACTTTGATAAAATCCAGTATTGGTCAGTTTCCTTTTGTGTCAGCTTTATCTCCAACTTCGTTTTGTGTCAACTTTGCGTCAGTTTGACTTTAAAGAAACAAATCTGCAATTGACACTACAATCATACCTTGAGAATGGTTAATGATCACAAAACAAAAAATATAAGGAATTTTTTGTTAAATTATTAAAACAAAAAGCAAGTATTAAGTTATTCTATTAATCCTCCTCCTTCGTCGCAGCATAATTCAATTCTACGTCGCGGTTCCTTAAAGCTATTCCTGATTTCCTGAATTGGTAAAGCGTCATCGAAGAAATTGTCTAGCATATTTAAGTATGTATGCTGGTTAACATTAATATCAAAAAATATGGCCCTATTATTCCATAATATGAAATAGCACACCATACATTGACTTTAAAAAATGTTGCCGGTGATTTGTAATTTAAAAAAAGGATTAGTGTCACTCAATATCGAACATGTTGCGAGGAAACAGTTCCATTGGTAAAAATGTAGCCTCGTCAGAGAACAAAATGTTTCGATAAAAATAACGATTACTTGCTATTTTGCTTCCTATCCATAAACAGAAACCTAGACGTTTTGCTTCGTCTCCTGGTTCCAAAGTATGATTAAAAATGGGTTTGTAGGGATAAATCTTCCGGTCTTCCAAAGTTCGTTGTATGTGTGATTTACTAATGCCTAAGCGAAGCGACCGCTTCCTCAAAGACAGTTTTGGATCATTTTGTACCGAATCTAAAATTAGCAGAGTAGCGACATCGTGTTCATTATGTATTCTCTTAGCTTTCGTTACATTTAGTACTGAACCAGTTCTTAAACATTTCTTAATAAGCTTCTGTACACCCATATGTGATACATAAATATCTGGAAATTTTTCATTAAATCTTTCAATCACGTAACGGTAACTTTTTCCACGTCAACACTGTACTAAATATATTTTCTTTTCTAACGTTAGCATTTTATTGTAAAAATATTGTCATTACTTCGCAATGAAAATCAGTTTTGTGATATTACTTTAACTTTATTAAAGATAACGACACATGTTATACTACAATAAACACTTGACATGTAATCGATGTTTTTGTTTTTGTAAATATCAAGCCACCTCATGCTATTGTTGCTGTTTAAAATGCAATACTCACAAACACTGGAATTTATCAAAGTAGGCCGATCATTCTGAAAATTTGCATAACGCCATAACTGTTAATTTTGAATAACTTTTCTTAGTAACACTTTGGCGTACTGTGAACGAAAAGGGTAGTTTACGTAGAACTAAAATAGTATTTACTCGACTGTCAAGGCTTACTTGACTTGAAAAAAATCGAAAGTAAACTAAAAATAAGTTTCAGACCAAGCAGGGCGGAATCCCAAAGTATGAAATTCCAATTCGAAAATTTTTGGTCAATCATACCTATTGTAAACTCAATCCGGGGACATACTGTAGATTTAAGCATTGAGTAGAATGACCATAATGAAGATGGTTTGTATTGTGTACTTAATTCGGCAAAATACGCCAACAGAACATTTTCGGAAAACGAGTTTGCGTTCTTTCGAAAACGCCATTCGTTAAAACTTGCTTAAGTTTTATTATAAATGCACTTCGATTTTTCAGGTATTAAGGTAGATGTTGTTACAGCAGCTAGTGTGCAATTTCTGGAGATGTAGAAGTAAAAAACTCTTGATTTTCATCCATTTTCACACAAAAATAGATACACAAACACTACGCGTTTGACACTTGTCAGTTTGCGTGTTTTGTTTCTAGGGTAGGCACGATTTAATTTCAGAAATTGTGTGATTGGAGTGCAGGAGGAATAATGACCATTAAACCCTAGTCATTATTCCCTGTGAGAATAATATATGGCATTATACTGAAAAAAACAAAGGTACAATACTAACATTATATATTAGTCGTAGATAAAAGATTTTAAGACATGTACTTTGTAAAAAATCATAGCGACTATTTTTAGTCCTATGATATTTTGTCGTCCGAGCAACTATTTAGAAGTTAAATGAGAAAAACTCCTAACGAGTCCGCGTCAGGGGTAGTTTTTTGATCAAAAAGGAATGTTCCACCCACGATTAGGGTGGTAACTTTTTTTTCCCTTATTTCTAACCCTTTCGAAAATTCACTGTCCAAAAATCAAAACTTTATGAATTATTTCCATCTAATTGCTATTTTTTTTGTCTAAAGTGACTCGACTACATTACTTGATGAAGACAGGTTACCGTACTGCATAAGAGATGGCAAATAACAAGATTTTTTACGGAATTAACATAACTCCAGAAGTCTTTATGTTGAACTGAACAGAGTTTTCAATTTCCGATATGTAACATATATTACAAAGAGATTTACATGTAACTCGGAGACTAGAAAATATTTGGTAAAACACTTGATTACCGATTTATTTGTAAAGTTTATGATACTTCTTTTTTCGTTTAATTATAGAAATAAGATCTAAATTAAACCATTTCGGATATTTTTGGACAATGTCGGTTTTGATAACAGGAATATATCGCTCAATAGCCGATGATAAAATGTAATAAAAATAATTCACGCACTCATCAATATGAGTAAATTCAAAGAAAGTATCCCATTGAGTATTGAACAAAAACTTTACCGGTAAAGAGCCTAGAGATTACTTAGCAGTTAGCAAGCACATTTAAGAATTTTCACGGGTTTCCTCACGGGACCCTGTCGACTTGGCGGGCATGTTGCCAATATTATGTGACAACTAACTAGACGTGTAGATCTTGCTGCGTGTCGAAGGAGAGCCCGATTCACCAACTTGCAGAATGTGAAGCCACGCTTTCCAGAAGGTGGAACTTAATTTGGAAAGGTTTTCCTCAAACTGGAGGAGATTACTTCTCTCAATCCAAGTTCAGTCCTGAAATTTCTCAGCGAAGTTAACGTAATGGAGAGGCGGTACGATCATACAGCGCAATAATCACTATTGAATCCGTGCTACACCCTAGATTATATATATATATATATATATATATATATATATATATATATATATATATATTATATATATTATCTATAGTGTCTCAAATAGCATTATATATGCTTATTATAAGAGATACAGTTTTGGTTAAATTAGATGAACTATTTTTCGGTATTAGAGAAGTTTAAAGCTGTTTTGAAATTTAAAAAATTCTATCTAGTTCAGGACTTATGGCAAAAATACGAAAAAACGCCATTTTCTTTTTCCACATAACTCTTTTGTTTTAATCAACCCATTATTTTTTTTGGCACTTTCTTTGGGCACTTTTTTGCATAGAATTTAAATATTCTTTTAGATTTTGTTTTTCACTTTCCGTTTTTGAGTTAAAACTATTACATAAAGTTTTTCTTTTAGAACGTCAAGTAGGCTTTCCAACAGTTCTATGCGGTTTTTTTTTCTCTTTCTAATGATCGAAGATATGTCGAATTCATTTTGAAAAATAAGCTCAAAAATTAAAAAAGTATTTAAACGCAATTTGAATTAATTGGCAGCAAGTAATAAATTGTTTATCAATTCATGGTAACCGACAGTATCAAGTTAACTCATACAAAACAAAAGCGAACCGGCCTGTCAGCAAAATTATTTATTAAACTAGAGTGTGTTTACGTTTCGTGATAAGTATCTTTAAAATCATGAATTCATATAGGAATAATGAAAAATTTGACATGTTGAGTTGATACATTGTTTGTCACAAGAACTCTACTGAAGCTGAACGATTGTATCTGAGATTGTATCCTGAACGAAGACAGCCCAGCGTTTGTAGGTATAGAAATTTGGCAATGAACTTGAAGTTTTCTAAACTTACTAGAAACTCAAAATTAGTTGACGAAGAAGTACAATTAAACGTTTTGCAATGTGTGACTGAAAATCCTTCTACGTCCCTAAGAGAAATAGAACGGAATACAGGCATTTCAAAAGCGACTGCACAAAGAATTTTAAGACGTCATAAATATCATCCTTATATGTTTAACATTTTACAAAGACTTAGAGTTGCTGATTATGATAGAAGAATGCAAGTTTGTCAGTGGTATATCAACCAGTGCGAAAATAATGCAAAGCTAAGGTTTTATAGACCGATGAAAGCAGGTTTACAAACAACGGCATGTTTAACAGGTACAATTGCCACGCTGAAAACCCTCACGCTGTTAGACAAAACCGTATTCAAGTTAGATTTGGTTTTATAACGTGTGGTGTGGCATTTTAAATACCAGAATTATTGGACCTAACTCCGTTAGACTTTTTCTTTGGGGTTATGTTAAAAATAAAGTTTATACTGAAACATATGAAAATGTTGCAGACCTTCGTGAAGCAGTTCTTGCATCATTTCGCAGTGTTTTACGTCGTAAGTTACGCAATGCCGTTATGTCAACAGTGCGGAGATCACGGCTATCAATATATATAAAATTGTTAAATGTTTGTCCTTCTGTTTGTCTGTCTGTTTGTTACGCTACTCCTCCGGAACGGCTGGACCGATTTTGACAAACAATACCTCAAAATTCTTAGAACATTCCCACTTAGAGCGTAGGCTATGTTTGAAGTCGGTCCCACCGGGGGTACCGGCCCCACCAGGTGGGGCCGTCACAAATTTCAAGCAAAGATAGGCATGCAATATATCGTTCGAAAGGTTTTACGACAAATGGAGTCTATCCATGTATGACATGACCACAGGCTTGAATGCGACTCAAATGAGATGCTATTTTTCAATTTTTTTTTAAATTTAATCGTTCTAGAGCCAATTTTTAGAAAATGGGCATCTGACTAGTTTTAAATAATAATGGTCAATTATTTGAGAATTTTTTGTAAATAGTTGGTGATTAATTTATTTAGTTCTTAATTTTTGTAGTTTATCAAACATTTTGTTATCAACAACGATGTATTTGTTTTTTATAGCCAACTTATTAATTTAAATTAAATTAAAAACGTTTTTTTAGTTTTACAGTTTATTTTTCAAAATAAATATTCCATATCTCGTATCATTGGAAAGAGGAAAAAAAACCGCATCGAACTATTCCAAGGCATACTTGACCATTAGAAAAACATAATTTAATAGTTATAACTCAAAAACGAAAAGTGAAAAACAAAATCTAAAAAAATATTTAAATTCTACGCAAAATAAGAAAGTGCCAATAAAAATAATGTTTTGATTAAGACAATTAGTTATGTGAAAAAAAAGAAATTGGCGCTTTTTCTTATTTAGATCCCCATGCATATAATGCTATCTGAGACACCCTGTATAACTTGACTTTATACCGTTTGTCTTTTTATGACAATTTTTAAGAATGTATTTAACAAGTTTGTTTTTTATTTAATTTGGTAACCCTCATTACCCAAATATGTTCATTTGTTCAATTGACAGTGGCAATACTTAACGTAATAATTATTGTTGTGTTAGAAAGAGCAAAGTAAATTTATGTTAAAGTTTTAGGCAATTAAACAGTCCTTTTCTTTAATTTGAAAAATTTATATATAGAGCATTCAGCCTCGATGGAATATATTGCTTTAAAAATTTAAATCGCAATTGTGCATAAATTAATTGCCCGACAATTGCAGGGTTTTGCACACACTAAGTACGTACCATTACCTCCTATTTCCTGAAAGATTTGTCCTACATCTCAAAAAATGACGAATTTACAAATTTTAAAAGAAAAACCCAAATATTTCACTTTTTCCGATTTTTCTTGGAAAGTTATTACCTGATTGAGCCCAATTGGTGCTCATTTTATTCGTATTTTTATCTTCTATAACTTTTCTTTTTACACCATTTACATTGGTTTATTACTTTTCACTCAGGAAAAAAAGTTGAAAAAAAACACGTTTCTTTGCATATAAATATTAACTATACAGGGTGATTCAGCTAACCCGTTCATTAGAAGTTTATAGACTTCCCGTTGAAGTATTTGTTTAAAAATTTGGAATAAGGGTTTGCTCGAAAAGTTCTATTTAATTAAAATATTTCAGCTCTTCTAGCACCGCCGGTTACACCGGAAGTGGCTACCAACTTTCTTATATTAATTGGAATGATATTTTTTTTTTGTATATTTGGATTCTACGCTAAAATCTGAGTTACTTTTATGTAGCACAACCTGTATGAAAAATCAATAGTTTTAAGATATTCTTATTTTTTTTGAGAAAAATTGGTTTTGTAGTATTATTTTCAAACGCTTGTCAATGATTGAAAAAGAAAGTTATAGTAACAAAATTTGGGCTATACTTAGGAGGACTGTTAAGTTTTTAAATGATGTGTAATTTGACATCTCATTATTTACAGGGTGTTCAAAATGTTTGGCTAAATCTGACTAACTTCAACTGCCCAAAAGTCAATTTTCTTAAACGGAACACCCTATATTTTGTTGATCTATGTGATGGAGAATTAAGTGGTCTTTTAATTTTTATAAGGGTTTCCTATACCAATCTGTTACCATTTTCCTGCTATCGATGTATTTACATTCGACACACAATATTTCTCTATTTTATTAAATTATTTCTGACTAGTGGCCTGTGGAAATTAAAACAATGTGGCTTATTTATTAAACTTGTAAACGTCGACGTGACACATTATACACGATATGGAAATCCACCAAGAATATTCGAATGAAGACATACTAAATTTATTTTTTATTCATGGAGAATGTTACAAGATTATTGAAAGAACTTGTCGTTTGCTTAACGAGAGATAAATAGAAGTAAATTAATTTAATTATTAACTTAGCAACTGTTCGATAAGTCGTTAGTGGTTTTCTAAGCACAATAAAACTCTTCTGTTAACTTCAGCTATTGTGGATTTTTGAACCATTTGCACATCTACTTCAGCGAAGGCAGTTTGAACCCGATGTAATAAGTCATCTCTGTTATGGACTGGCCTTGAATAGACTTTAGTCTTGACATACCCCCATAAAAAAAATCCAGGGGTGTTAGGTCAGGTGATCTGGGAGGCCATAGAGATGGACCATTGCGTCCAAACCAACGATCTTCGAACATATGGGATAATTCTTGATAAACCTCATGGGTTGAATGGGCTGGAGCACCATCCATTTGGTACCAACATGAATTTAGAAGATTTAGGGGTAAATTTTCAAAAAATTTGAAACCACACCTCTAAGCATTTCTAAATATTTGCGAGAATTTAAATTTTCGTCATACACTTCAAAACAAACACGATTATCCATAATTAAACAAAAAACATTAAAACTAAATGTGTCTTGAAAGTTACCTTCGCGCACCATCCGAGGATTTTGTTCTGCCCAATAATGCCAATTTTCCTATTAATGATTCCTTCTCTACTAAATTTTGACTCATCGGTCCAAATAATTTTTTCAAAAATTGGGCTTCCTGCGTTTTCAATAAAATGCTTTCACAAAATGCTACACGACGTATTTCGTCACCTGGGCGGAAAGCTTGTAGTTTTATAATAGAAAAAGCATGCATTTTACGTTGTGCCAAAATTCTCTGTATCGACGAGTAGGACAGTCCCAAATCTTGAGACGCAGCTCTGATCGATGCATGTGGATTTGCATTAAAATATGCCAATACACAATCTCGTTGTCTTCATCACCGGTGACTACCTTGGGGCGTGTTCTAGTACATTGAGTTCCAAATTGTTTAAAATTTGCTTCTATTCTCTTAAACGTAGTTTTATTTAGAGGTCGCAAGCGTAGATATCTTTCGTTAAACAAACGGCAAGTTCTTTCAATAATCTTGTAACATTCTCCATGAATAAAAAATAAATTTAGTATGTCTTCATTCGAATATTCTTGGTGGATTTCCATATCGTGTATAATGCGTCACGTCGACGTTTACAAGTTTGATAACGTTGTTATAAATTACATTGTTTTAATTTCCACAGGCCACTAGTCAGAAATTATTTAATAAAAAGAGAAATATTGTGTGTCGAATGTAAATACATCGATAGCAGGTAAATGGTAACAGATAGGTATAGAAAACTCTTATGAAAATTGAAAGACCACTTAATTTTCCATCACATAGAGCAACAAAATACAGGGTGTTCCATTTAAAAAATTGACTTTTGGGCAGTTGAAGTTAGTCAGATTTAGCCAAACATTTTGAACACCCTGTAAATAATGAGATGTCAAATTACACATCATTTAAAAAACTTAACAGTATTCCTAAATATAGCCCAAATTTTGTTACTATAACTTTCTTTTTCAATCATTGACAAGCGTTTGAAAACAATACTACAAAACCAATTTTTCTCAAAAAAATGAGAATATCTCAAAAACTATTGATTTTTCATATAGGTTGTGCTACATAAAAGTAACTCAGATTTTAGCGTAGAATCCAAATATACAAAAAAAATATATCATTCCATTTAAAATAAGAAAGTTGGTAGTCACTTCCGGTGTAACCGAAAGTGCTAGAAGAGCTGAAATATTTTAATTAAATAGAACTTTTGAGCAATCCCTATTCCAAATTTTTAAACAAATATTTCAACGAGAAGTCCATAAACTTCTAATGAACGGGTTAGCTGAATCACCCGGTATAATGACAATTCATTTTCGGTATAAAACATGAATACAAGGTACTGCACTATCAATTGAGTGATAAATAATATGCGATGACCTATCTTATAACAAAGGCCGATCGATCGTTAAAGTTTGATCTGTAGTAAAGATTTTGTTAATTGTCGATTATGTGATTAGTATCAGTTTGTTTGTATATTGTAATGGCAACTATTTTCTCTCTGACGACGGACAAGCGAAAAGTAAAAACTCCGGCGGAGAAAAAATGGAATTTTGATTACCCAGTCGACAAATGTCAGATTTTCTGACGCTTGCAGAAACCTAAATTTCTTGAAAATGTTTAGTTTTTATTAGTCATTGTAAATACTCCTTATTATGTATTTTTATTTTTTCAAAATTATCACTGTTATGGGGTGAATTACATTGTATTCTCTACAAATAAATTTTCTTGAGTATCATTCAATTCAAAATTTATTAACAAAAACTTAATTTTTACTCAAATCTTTGTATTAACTATAAGTATTTTCATAATAACTAAAAATTTACAATCGTTGGATGAAAACTAAAAATTATGAATGTTTGTAATTTGTCTTCCTTTGCGTTAAATAAAACATCAAAAGAAAAAATTACTACATTTTACAAATTATATATAAAGGGTCAGTTCAACTATAGTTTGTTTTATTTTACCTTCAACTAATTTATCATGACTGTGTTAGGCGGGTACATTAACGAAAGCTTGTAAACTTGTAGCAGCATCCGTTTTTGTGAAGGGTAACGCCGGTGCCTCGAATAATATACGCTTTTGGGTTGTTTAGTTGTTAGTTAAGCGTTTAAACTTTGTTTTACCATATATCGTTTTGTATATTAACCCTATTTGTACTGTCAGATTTGGACACCTTTTTCAACATGAATGTTTACAAGGCGCATTTGATCTTCTCCAACAGATATTTAGTACTTGTGTTCGTCATGATAAATTCAAGTTATTTATAACAACCATCCTTTTGTAATTATTAAACTAAGGAAATTGGGTTAAATCGTAAATTATGTGTACCACAACTAAGATTCGGAGAATATCACCTCAGAAATATGCAGAAGGTGCTTAAAATAGAACATAAATTTTGATTAAAACTTATAGGAGAGTGTCCAATAAGAACTAATTTGTGATTTTTAATATTCCAAGTTTGATTTTATTTACATTTAATTGCTAATAAAACTTACATTAACGTTTGAAAAGATTTACCGTTATTTAAAGGGCGTACTTTACTCAAAAATTTACAAATAACTCAAAGAAATAAATTTGCTGTTTTGTTAATACATCAAGTTTTAGTTTGACGCAACATAATTGTGAATTTACCTACAAACTATTTTTGGAAAAAGTATATAACTATGATGAATATTAAACAATCAATCAAATAAAAATTAAATTGTTCATAAGACTTATATAAATTTACATAATGTTCTTTACTGGACTATTGTTTAACGTCTTGTAGATTGTTATAGTTTTTACTTTACACTTACTGCTGAAGCAATAGTGTTATTGTAAGAAGAAAACAACCAGTTCATTTGTTGTACTTAAAAAAATGATTAGCTTTAAAAATGGTTAAATTATGAACATGTAACGTTTTACAATAATCAGGTAAATGAAAGTCACCTAACAGTTATCTAAATAAGTTTTAAAACAGAAAGTGTGTATATTGCCGTCAAGAATTTTTCACCGAACTTTACAATATTGACATCGAAAAGGTTTCGTTTACCACCACAATATATCGAAATGTTCCAATGTTCGCTAGCAAGCGGCTCCCGAGAGATATGCCGTCGATATCAAAGATCCTTAAGGAACTTTTTGTTGTCAAACTTAGAGAGAAGCGTATAGTCTAAGCCTTTTTGCTCTATTTCCATTAACGGTGCCACTCAATTTTTATGTTATTATTATTACCTGACGTATTTTTTTGTGATAAAAAGAAATCGGTTTTGTCATAATATATGAGATTGTTTCGATGGCATAGTAACATAGCAGTAACTTTTCAATTTTAGTTTGATTTGTTTTGAGCTTCGAATTTATAGTACCATCTTACTTAATTCTAAAGAAATTTGTTTCTAATGAAAAATACATAACTAATTCAAAACAAGAATACTTAACTAAGATGGCACAATCAAGATAATTTTTGTAAAATATTTATGCAATATTCATCATATTCATATTTCCTTAAACATTATGATTTATTTAATGTAATTATCAAGATACGATATATTTATTCACCAAAAATCATCAAGATCTCAAATATTCAAAAGAGCTATTAAACAAAAGTTGTTGCAATATTAACTTAAACAATTTTTTTAAAGAAAATTTTCTATCTTTAAAATACAAACAATTTGACTAATCTCATTCATATACAAACAAGGACTTATAAGTTATGAATTTAGTGTTAATTTTTTGTCAAACAGTTTAAGTTTATTGTTATAAACACAGTATTTACAATACTTTCTGTATTTTTATGTCAGTTATAAATTACCAAATAGAATGTACTACTTCAAAACCAACTTCTGTCGGACGGATGGTAAAATTAGCAATTCCACTACATGAGCCCAAGCCCCCCTGGTAGACTCCCCTCCCTTTATTCTCCTCCCCCGCAATTAAATGCTCATTCAAATTATATAGTTAGTTTTGGCCTAAACCCTACAGAGGCTGAGTCTATAAGTGACCTAACAAACAAACACACAAATTTTGGATTTTAGTATATAGGACTAGTTGAAAGCCCTTTCCTGCTGGACGGATGGTACAGCCCCCCTGGTAGACCCTTTATCCCCGAACTCCTTTATTCTTTTTTGCAATTCAATGCTGAGTTAGAAATATAGCTTATGTAAAAAAAATTTTTTTTACTACATGATCCCAAGCCCGCCTAGTGGACACCCTCTCCGAACCCTCCCATTCTCTCTCGCAATTCAATGTTGATTTCAATTATATAGTTAGTTTTGGCCTAGAATCTACAGAGGCTGAATCTATAAAGACCTAACAAACACACAAATTTTGGATTTTAATATATAGGACTAGTTGAAAGCTCCCTCCTGCCGGACGGATGGTACAAACGTCAAATTTTTTTTAATTACATAAGCCCAAACTTCCTTGGTGGACCCTCCTTCCTCGAACCCCCCATTCTTTCTCGCAATTCAATGCTGAGGTAGAAATATAGCTTATGTAAAAAGAATTTTTTTTACTACATTAGCCGAAGCCCCCCTGGTGGACACTCTCTCCGAACCCTCTCTCTCAATTCAATGCTGATTCCAATTATACAGGGTAAATCACCACCAACGGGACGGATACTTGTAGCGAAACAGTTACAAGTTTTGTTATTTCAGTAGCTTACAGGTTGATAAATTATGCATGTATTTGTTCTTATGGATTTAACAAATCATAATAAATTTACTCTTAATCTAAATATTAGGTGAATGTATTCCATTATTAAATATTAAACAATTCTTTGCAGGGTGTTTAGAATTTAAAGGTTAATTATTAAATCAAAGGAAAGGAACACCAACTGCAGCGTCTATTTAACTAACAGAAAAACACCAAAAACTGCACCATCGGTATCGTTGATGATAACAGCTTAGCTGTTGAAACACGTGTCCGAGTCAAGTTTTTGGTGCAGTTTTTGGTGTTTTTCTGTTGGTTAATTATTAAATCGTTTAATACGTAGTATAAGCCTTATTTTAAATGGAACACCCTGTATTTTTTAATTTATAATATTAACAAAAATGCCTTGTTTCGAATAGTATAAGGATGTCATATGTTTAAGTGTTACAGTTTTTGCGCAATTTACAACTTTCTTTAAATTAATAGTACCGAGAAATTTTAAAACAAAAAATGCATACGTAATCTAATCAGTTAATGTTATTTTATGAGAATAGAGTCTGCTAATAATTGCCTAAAGTCCATAAACAAAAAATTAAACATGGTTTTTCTTAAGTATTCTTCCCACACTCGTTTGACTGTCCCTAAATTATCCAAAAATTTTTTTGAACCTGTGTTAGAGTTTTCCGTGACAGATGTGACACTTTTTATAATCAAAGTAAGTGTCAAAATGGTTCACTTTCCTTAACTAGCAACGAAAAGTTAAATTTTTCGTCACTTGTGAGTTTATTTTGACATTTGTTTTGAAAATTAAAATAAAATATCGTATAGTAGAGTTATTAAAGCAGAAAAGGTATTCATCGGTTTTGACAGTTGTGCTGTTTACGACGTAATTGATATACTTCGATGCTTTAAGTGTAATCGTTTTAATCACAATTCCAAAGCTTGAAGTTTTAATATATCTTGTCCGATTTGTGGTGGTGGGCACGATCTAACATCTTGTGTAGAAACATCAGAAAAGTGTTCAAATAGTGTTCGGTTAAGAAAAAGCGAAAATAGCGACGTTTCGGTAAATCACAATGTCTGGGAGAAGAATAAATGCACTGCGTATCAAGTAGCCTGTTGTAAACAAAGACAAAATTTTTTAGAACAATAGCAATAATTTCCTTCGTCTACTGATCTAGTTGAATCTGATAACTTAGAGTCATTTAATCTGTTAGTCTATTACTAAATCGTTCGAGGGTTAACAACAAGAACCTCTGAAATTTTTACTCAATATCTCAGCTAAACTATAGTAACACTCACTTAAACCTGGTTAGACTCTTCAGTTTCTAATCAGGAAATATTTCCTTCTTCTTAAAATGTTTATTGTTCTGATAGAACATCACCTCACTACACTAGAGGTGGCGGTGTACTCATTGGTGTCAGTTCTAAATATGTATCCGTGAACGTGGACTTAAATATAGTTTGCCTACAAAATCTATCATTTAACATCGATATTATAGCATACAAATAATGGTGGAACACTATTAGTCATAAACATGTATATTCCTCCTGCAACAAATACTGATCATCTTAGGGTAGTATTTGGTGCTCTAGAAACTTTAGAATGCGTTTCAGATGATATTCTGATAGTTGGTGATTTTAACATTACTGAGTATGCTGCTTATTTGATTAGTAATCAGGTTAATCGACGTATTGCCGTTCTTGATAACTTTTCTAACAGTTTTTTACTAAACCAGTATAATTTCGTGTATAACAATAACAACAAGATTCTGAATCTTGCAAATCGTTATCTAACTTAGAATGCATAACACACTCGTGTCGATAAAATAAATGTATTCTAAGTTATCGCTTAGATAACAATTTGCATTTAAACATTCAATCGTTGTTACAGTTATCTGTTGGCATTACTTAGTTTATACTATTTATACGTGTCCCTATTACACGAGATACCGTAAGACACACATTTCACTTATGTCCATTGCTCCACGAGAGTTTAAAAGACCAACCGCCTTCTTGTACAGTATACCGCACTTAAGTATACACCACTGATGAGTTCATAATAAGAGCGAAATGCGCATCAGGTGTTCTTTCGTGCATGTATGCTACTGTACAGAAATACTTGGCTTTATCGATACGAGTGTGTTATGCATACTAAGTTATTGTTTAGGTGACGATTTGCATTTAAACATTCAATCTTCGTTACAGTTTTCTGTTGGCATTACTTAGTTTGTACTATTTATACGTGTCCCTATTACACGAGATGTCTTTCTCAATCTTTAAAAGATTTATTTCACTCATACTTAACCAATCGAACGCAATATGTTGTTTGCAATGGTCATAAATCCGTGAATACATAGCTACGTTTGCTTGAACCTAGGTCCTTTGCTATTTGCTATTTGCTATTTGGTATACTGCTATATGCTGATGATATGAAGCTGTTTTAGACGATACCAAATGGTGGAGATTGTAATTCTTTACAGAACAATTTGAACCGCATTGTAGATTGGTGTAGGAATAATAAATTAAATTTAGACCTTGCTAAATGTAATGTTATGTCATTCTCTTTAAAACCAGAATGTTTTCAGTTTGATTATAAAATTGGTTCAATGGTACTCAACAGACACAAGACTGTTACAGATCTTGGAGTGACTTTTGATTCTAAACTTGTTTTTGTACCTCATATTAATCAAATTGTATCGCAAGCAAATCGGATTTATGGCTTTATTGCAAGGTGTTCTAGGGATTTTACGAATATAATTACCTTAAAGAAGCTATTTACTGCACTAGATCGTCTTAAGCTTGAATACCCTTCTATAGTATGGAGTCCTCTATATAACATTCACATTAGCCTCAATTAAATAAAATAAAATAAAATAAAGTGGTAACCATGGTAACATCGGTCATACTCGATTTGAATTTGAATTCGAAATAGGATTAATACCTTTTTAAACTTATTTTCTCAAAAATATTGTATGTAACATGTAACGAAACATGATTGATTGTAACTCATGTGATTATCATAATGTAATGTCTCAAAATATGATTAACTAATTAAATTTCGTATGCATTTTTTGTTTAAAAATCTCTCGCTACTATTAATTTTAATAAAATTATAAATTGGGCAAAAACTGTAACTTTTAGGCATAAGACACCCATATGCCATTCGAAAAAAGATATTTTTGTTAACGTTATGAATTAGTAAAATACAGAATGTTCCGTTTAAAATAAGGTTCATATCAGATATTGTATAATCCAATAATTAATCTAAAAATTCTGAACACCCTGTAAAGAGATGTTTAATATTTAGTCATGGAATACATTCATCTAATATCTAACTATTTACAGAAGAGTAAATTTGTTATAATTTGTTGGATTAGAAAATATTAAATTTTTTTAATACTCCCTATTTTAAGGAAAGTGGACGTAACTCAGAACACTCTGTGTTTAGGTATATGGAACGTTATTTTTTTCAGGCAAGCATAAAACGCATGAGGATGTTCCATAAGAAAAAATACAACTTTGATGGGCCACACTTTTTGGGAAATACTGTATATTTTAAAATAATTTTAAAATTTATCAACGTACAAATTACTAGAATGATACTGTTTTGTTTTAAACCTCTGTCCCGTTGGTGGTGATTCACCCTGTATTTTGGCCTATGACCTACAGGGGCCGAGTCTATAAAGGATCTATCAAACAAACAAACACAAATTTTGGAATTTATATACAGGGTGTATCATAATGATTTGGAAATAGTTTAACTGTCGAAAGCTGAGGTCAAAATATTAAGATTTAATACAAATTACTTAAACTAAATGTTGCTGCTTACTAAGTTACATGCATGGTGTTTTATTTGATAATTTAAAAACTATTTGTACCCAGTACTTTAAAACTTTTGACGTATCCTTGTGATAAATGGAAGAAAGTGTAGGTACTAAACACCTTTCTAAATTATGTAAATTCAATTTTTCTTTAACAATTTGATTTCAAAAACAGCCAACCCTTGGTTGTCGCAATTTTAATAATTAACAGTTTCCTCGTCAAATTAAGGGACAACATATTTTCATTAAACAATCCAGATTTATTCGAAAAAATACAAACCTATTGTGAAATTATATACGATTATTATTACAAAATTTACTTAATTACATAATTGGATTACGTCATTAAATTATATGATTGCCAAATTTGAGTCTATTGTAATTTAAGAAATTATAATACCTTTGAAGCGTCAACATTATGGTAATTTGTTCACATTGAATATTAAAAGAGTAGTATATTCTGCAGCAAGTTATATACCGCACGAGGGAAAGTTTTCACACGAACAGAATAGCAATTCCAAAAGTGTTGCAAACTATCCTTTTTCTACGACAGAGGAAGCGTGGATGATTTGGTGTAAAATTGTTGCATAATGAACAGAAGTGTTGGTTTTGTTCTCTATTTTAAGTTAGTATCTTTTATTTATGGTCGGTACTAACTTTTGCATTTAGGTTAGAAAAGAGACAGTTTATGGTTTAGTGATTAGTTTACTTTTATAGTGCAAATGTTAAATGTCGAAATTATGTTTTTATTGCATTCATTTTTTGATGTGCTTTGAGTTGATTGTTTGACTTTATTTAATAATTTGTTAACAACATTCATTCTATTATTTTATAAATCATCTATATAAATTTTACTACTCTGTGGATTTTACCAACCATGCCTTTTTAACAGTGATCCACGGCATCGGCTATCATTGTTGCAGTGTTGAGTTCCCTATTTTAAATAATAACTTAAAAGACGTGATACATATTTAAAAGCCGATATTGACCCAAGGTATTAGTGTTTAAAAATCGAGTAACACTCGCATACGTAACGTCCCCATCGTTTTTTAGTAGGTTTAGAATAAAAATATAAATAATTTTACTATTAATTTATTGGTAATTGCGCAAGTTCTTATCATATTTATTAAATTTACTATTACATTACCATCTTTGGTCAATTTAAAGAATTTATTGGAAAATATATTTATAAATAATTGCCACTATAATTAAGGCATATGTCCTATTGTTTTACCAACCGACGTACACCTTGCTTAAAAGATTCTTATTACCTGCTGCTCAAAGAATTCTTTTACGGCATTTTGTATTTTGTCGTCCGATCTAAAAACGATTACCTTTTAACGGGTTTTTTAGTAGTCCAAAGATGTGAAAATTGCTAGGCGATAAATCGGGGCTATAACGTGGAGGCTCTAATATTCTCCTTTTCTTTTGTTGTAGATGTTCTTTTACTGCTTTGGCAACATGAGGCAGAGCATTGTCGTGTAGCAGAATGACACCACGTGAGATCTTCCCTGGACGATTTTGTCTTATTGCTTGCTAGAGCTTGTTCAAATTTAAAATGAAACTTGAACAAGCTCCAGCAAGTAATAAGACAAAAACGTCCAGGAATGCTCTCACGTGTTGATATGAACTCTAGGTTATGTAAACTGTATGAGCAAGAGTCTTTCATACATAAAATGTTAACATAACCTTGCCTGCAGAAGGTTGAACTTAAAACTTCTTTGGTGGCGGATAATTTCCATTACATCGATGACAGTTTACTGGATGGTTCAAAATAATGACACCAGGATTTGTCGCCAGCAATTATTGACGGAAGAAAGTCATCATCATTTTGCCTATTCCTGACAAAAGGCAAGGAACCTATTGCGCACAAACTTTGCTGTAGCTCAGTTTGTGTACGATACTAGAAACAGATCCTAAACTCACACCAACATTTTCTGAAATTGCCTGATTGAAATTTAACGAGTCTGTTCATGCAATAATCAATGCACCTGGTCGCGGCTTATCATTCGTCTCCTCTCTTACACTTTTAAATTTTCGACACTATTCTTTGACAATTGGATACGTAAAACATGCGTTTCGATATACACAACTAACATTGCAAAACATCAGTTAAGTGATTACAATTGTTTCCAAGACTAATCCGACCAAAGATGGGTTTCAATTGAACAAGCCTCCTAATTGATTCAATCTTCATTTTAAATATAAATAAACGTGTCTGTTTTCTAAGTGACATTCGAATTTTCTAAATACAGTTTTTGTTTCAGGTTGCAATTAAAATTATGGACATATCTCAAATTAAGGAAGATTACATTCTAAAAAACTTGCATCGCGAAGCAAAAATTATGTCTCAACTTCGTCATCCATGTATAGTGAGTCTATACCAAACAATGCAAGTAAGTTCACAATACATATTTAATATACTAGACAAAGTCAGCATGCTACGCATGCGTTAAGTCACAAACATAAATTAGCTTCTAAAGCGCAGACAGTCATGAACAATAATTAGCACTTACATTAACATTCATCAGTTGAGTAATCGATATGAATGCAGAGTATGTACTCCATCTGAATTCGTAAAATGAATCGAAAGTATTCGGGTGTGCGCTCGCAACGAATCGAGAGTAGGTGAGGACGCACAAACGACATAACATATTAATATAGAAGATATAGATGTAGTATCAATAGAAATTATTTATTAAAAATATTTAGAACCGGATTTATTGGCTCGACCGCTTTAACGTAATACAACAAAGTTAATTTAGGTGAGATTGACTGTTTGGTTCTGCATAACGCTCGCAGTTACGCGTGTGTGAGTCATCCAAAGAAGATTTTTGGGTGAAATTGATTCCTCTACAGTTAAACCATTCGAAAATTTGCAAAATTACGAATATTTTGATTTTTATTCGTGTTTTTACGTAATATGGTTCCGGAGTTATAAAATTACAGTATTCCTATAACAATGTAAAATTGCTTAAAAAAAATTTTTTTAAATGATAAATTTTATTAAACATTATGTGATAGGGTCATAAAAGAAACGTTTTTCTTAAATAAATTTTTTTTTATCTGTTATAATTTAGAAATTATGGTCGTTTTAGTTTTCGAATGAAATTTTGTCGGAAACGCTTATAACTTTTGAAAACACGAGAGGTCATATAAAACTGAAACGGCCAAAAATTGTTATTTCTTTATCTGCGTATGATGCTTTTTGGATTTTAAAAATCGGTCCGTAAATAAGCGAGTTGTGGTCAACTTACGGCTCAATTTGTTTGAAATTTGTTTGACAACTTTTAACATTTTTTTTAACCTCAAAGATGCCCTCGTACAAAAAAAATTTAAATCGAAAAATAAAGACACATCTTTCGTAAACTTGAAACTTTTGTTCAAACAAAAATATCTCAAGCCGTTCTAATGTGAGACGAATTTGAAAAAAGGTCGATTTTCGCATGTACTCCATGTGAATTCGTAAAATGTGAATTCGTAAAATGAATCGAGAGTATTCGGTAAAAACGAAGGTGAGGACGCACAAACGACATAACATTAATATAGATATCAATTAACTTATAAATTTATTGTATAAAGTTGATAAAATCAATTCCTTGCTGTCAATTTGAACTTTACGCTTGTTCAACAAAATTAACTTTTTCAAATACACAAATACAACTTAATACAACTCTAAACAGTGTACCCAGATATTGTGTCTTACGGCCGCATGCACCAATTTAATTCTATATCGATTTTAAACTTAAGCAAAGCTTTAAAACAATAGTTGCTATTGGTTTAACAATTGTATCTAAGTTTTTTGGTGCATACGGGCATTAGTTAGTTAAAGCGCGAACAAAATCTCATTAAACCAAACAAAATTACAAAAATAAAGTTTTGTTTTTAAACTGACATCCCCTAATCTTTAAAATTTCAAAAAGTGGAAAATAGTGTTTTGTGTTTCAAAGTCAGAATGAACCATTTACTAACCCGAGATCGGTTAATACTCGAGTAATAGCGAGGAACAAAATTACAAAAAAAATTAATGAATACATTTACGGTTTAAACTAACGTCGTCTAGCGTTTAATAAAAAACCAGTTGGGAATGCGCAAGCTTGCATTGCCGGGATGAACAAAAGAACTGCTTATTTAGCTTAAAAATTTATTTTAATGATTAATTTGAAAAAATTGTAAAATTTTTTTAAATTTTTTCGGGAGCCGATTTGACCACTTTGCCGATGAGATAGACAAAAAATGATCGAAGCAAAAATGTCTTAGATTTTGATGTTCTATAGGAATCCGAAAGAAAATTTTCAAAAATGTCAACAGGAAAAAAGGTACGGACATCCAGACAGACAGACAGACAGACAGACTTTGTGAATTCATAAGATGAACTTTTGTTCATCGAATATGTATAAAGAAAGTGAGAAATTAGAGTCGAAGGTATCTATATTGTAAAGAAAATTTCTAAAGTAGGGCGGAAAATCTAGTTTTGATAGTATTGTTGTGGGTTCAACTTCCAAACATTTTCTAAACTCAATTCCAACCAATCTGTCAATCTCACATCAAAAAACAACTTCAATCAACATACTGGCAAAACTCACAATTCTCTCGTGTATCCATAAGCGCGTTATCAAGAGTTCTAGTTATTTAACATATTTTTATTATACAATCCCATGATTGTAAAAATTAAAAAATTATTGCATAATACAAATTAAATTCCCGGTTGGTTTTAAGTTGTTTTGCAGCAGACGGTTAATGTAGGGCTTTTATAAATGATTGATAGTGAATTAATTTATGGTAATGTCAGTTATTTCATTGTTCCGTTGTAATTATTATTCCTGGTTGTAATTGTGTGTTGTTTGTCGTTTATTTTCATTTTTGTTTATTTAGTTGCCAACTTGATGATACAATCACTTATGGAAACCTTTAACTAATAAAATAAAGGCAGTGTGAAGTAATTCAACCACAGTATTCATCTACGAATGCAGAGTTGCACTTTAGTGAAAATTTTGTACTTAAAATAATTCGCGCAAGTTATACTGCGCCGTTGTCAAATTCGTTATTGTAATGTAGTGAAAGCTACTACCAGAGGTGTAACATTCCAAACGCTAAAAAAATGTATGTTCTAATTACTTGGAACCTAGATTTACAGCTTTTCTTATGTAACCACTATTGTGATTTAACATAAATTAGAAACAAATCATTGCTTTTTTCTCATTACTTTACGACCAATCGATCTAAATTCTAAGAAAATTTTGCTTTAGTTCCCGCTACTGGTTACTGCTCTAACCTACATTTATGTTTTCGCTGTAGTCATGTAATCCTTATTTCTTACTGAGGAATTGTTATCTCACAACAATTTGTGCAAAAATAGTAAAAACATAGGTCTTAAAATCGGTTAATAAAAATGGAAGGTTGCTTAATACTGAATAAAATAAAACAAAATATGCAACAAACAACAAAAATTGAAATTTTTTGATTTTAAGATTTTCTAATTGTGATGGCTATAATAAACACCCTGTAAATAAGATTGCTATTATTTCTTGAGCCAAACATTAATGCAATATTACTTCTTCCTTTTACTAATTATCAAAATTTTTAATTGTAAAATAACAGAAATATTGATCATTTATCGACCGTATGAAAATGCCAATTTTAATCTTTGAATGCGAATATCTGAAGAACTATCAAATTTCAGCAAATGTTCCATATGACACAAAAAATGTTTGTATGAACACGTAGAATTAAAAAATATAATTCAATACAGGGTGTTCCATTTAAAAAAATCATACTTTTTCACGCCCAGCTGTATAACTTCCAATATTTTTAAAAGTTGCGCTTTTCTTCCCGTAAGAAGATGTTCGGGAAGCAAAGTGCATGGGCGGAGAATCAAACATGTAAATTTTTTAACTAAAAAAACGGTCTTTGTGCACCGCTGAAAATTGGCATGTATATCAATGATTATGAAAAAAGAAGAGTAAGTGAATGTTAAAAGGTTGTCAGAAGCTGGCGAAATTGCAAAAAATATTTGAAAACTTATATTTGAAGAAAAACTTCTAACAATTGAAATTTGCACTGTTTATGTATAGTGTAAAGTATGTGCAAAGTGTCAGAAACTAAAGTAGAAGAAGTTATGAAAAAATAGAGTGCAAAGTACAGAGCGTATTTTGGCGCGTGACGCAGCACTGACCGCTTTTTACTTTTTATATTTAGTCACTACATAAAGGGACTTGGAAAACCATTATCCAAAAGTCGCATTCAAAAAATTTCTAGTTGCAAAAACTGCAAAATAATTTTTAAAAATTATCGATGACGACATTGCAAAAAGTAGTGGGGTAAAAAATTAATTCAGGAAATATGCGCTTTAAAATACAAAATTGACCTGTCTGAGGGTTTTTATAATTTTTAGTCAAGTAAATTGTACGGTGTTAATATCAAAAGAAAAGCGACATTATGCGCCAAAGTCTTGCACGTCGTAGCCGATTTTCAAATATTCTCTTTTACTTTAACTTCTAGCACTTTACACATATTTTACTTTATACATAAATAGTGTAAATTTCAATTGTCAGAATAATAAATAAATTTATTAATTCTTTTAAACTGATTTGTGAGTTTTTTGATAATGGTTTTCCAAGTCTCCTTATATAGGTACTAAAAATAAAAAAATAAGAAACTATCAGTACTGTGTCACGAGTCAAAGTACGCTCTGCACATCGCACTCCATTTTTTCTTAATTTTTTCTACTTTAGTTTTTGACACTTTGTACATACTTTACTCTATACATAAATAGTGCAAACTTGAAAATAAAAAACTATTTTTTTTAACTTATGAGTAGTTTATTTTCCAATAACCAACTTTAATTTACATTTATCAAGGCCAATTACTCGCATTTGGTTGACATTGCTGATATACAAGGGGAAAAAACAGTTTTTATTTAATATGTCCACTATGGAAGAAGTTAGAAGAATGAAATTTGGCAGATAATTAATCCTAATAAAGTGACATTTTTTGGCGGTTTTTGTAACCCTGCAAAGTTTATACAAGAGAGTGAAAAAATTAACCCTTATAATATTTTGCCTCAGAACTTTTTAATGCGTCTACATTTTCCTACTTTTATTTAAAAAGACGGATTCAAACTGCAACTTTTTTATGTCTTCGCTATTTCTCGTACAGTTCTTAGTTTGATCACAAGAAAAAATAAAACATTACTCATTCCTTTTTCGCATGCATTCGAGGGGTTATCGTTTGTTTAAAAAAATGAAGTAGGCCGGTGTCAAATGATGTCATAATGATAAACAGCTTTATTATCATTCTTCTAACTTCTTCCATAGTGGACATATTAAATAAAAACTGTTTTTTCCCCCTAACTTTAGGGGGGCTGTAATTTGGAGGGAAAGTGGTTTTGAACAAAACTTTATATGAAAATCCCTCCCCTTAATTTTTGCTGAAAAATTACCCTGTTGAATATTTTGCATCAATTTAGAAACACCCTGTATACAGGCTGTTCTAAATTAAGTGCGCACCATTGGTAACTTTGTTATTCGTGGAGATACTTAAATTAGCAAACTAGTAGCTTTTTTCCGCTGGTTACGATGATGAAATCAAAAAAACTATTGAATGTAGCGTTTAAGAGAAAATTAGGAAAATGTTTTTTTTTTTAATGGAACACCCTGTACATTTCTTACTGTAACAATCGCAAATCACCCACAGAACAAAAAGATTATATGCAATATTGGCCTAAAATTGAAAATAAGCGAATTATCGGCACATTTTTCTTTTAGACTAGTTGGTCGTGAATGGCTGCGAAATTAGATTCAATTTACTTTTTAGCTTCAAATTAGTTTCAATGCTCTTCAAAATGCACCTTAAAATGTCGAGATATGCCAACATATTTACTTCTACTTCTTCATTTATAATAAATTGTTTTTGAGTTCTAGTTTTTCCAAAACTCTTTCATTTACTTCTAAATGTTCTGTTACATTTGAGGCCTTAACTAATTTTTTAACTTAACTAACACTAATTATTTGATAAGTTTCGATCTAGCTAGCTTACAGGTAAGGGCCTTAATTTTACTACTGCTCGCCTCACTACACCTTTTGCGGTTTTTACAGTCCCTATTCGCGCTACACCATCACTACCTGGATGCAGTTCAACAATTCTACCTAACGGCCACAACAGGGGAGGCGTCAATTCGTCCTTTAAGAGCACTAGCTTGCCAATTTTTTTCATTACTACCGTTGTTTGTTCTTTTCCATTTGCCACGTTCCTGTAATGTGTTCACATACTCCTTCCACAGATGCCAGAAATGTTGATACATTTGAGTAATTAATTTAAAATGATTTAATGAGTTGGTTAGCGTTTTGGTTTCATAGTCTTGAGGTAATTGCGACATTGGTTAGCCAATTAAAAAATGTCCAAGGGTCAAAGCGGTTAGATCATGAGGATTGTCTGATAGCGGGTAAAGGTCTGGAGTTTAGGACAGATTCGATTTGTGCACAAATAATGTTATTAACTGTTCAAATGTTAACGGTTGAGCACCTATAATTTTTTTCATTATTGTTTTAGCACTTTTGACTGCCGCTTCATATAATCCTCCAAAATGTGAAGACTTCGCTGGAATAAATTTCCACTCTATTATATTTGTTTTGAAAAAAATGTCAAATTGTGTATCTGATATAGTTTGATAACGTTTTTTAACTCTTTGTTGGCACCTACAAAATTTGTGCCATTGTCTGAATAAATCGTTTTACAAATTCCCCGTCTAGCAATAGAGCTTTTAAAAGCATTTAAAAATGCGTTCGTGGATAAGTCGCTTGCCACCTCTAAATGTATCGCCTTACTCGCAAAACATACGAAAACACATAAATAAGCTTTAATAATTTTCCGGTTCCGTGACTTTCAGTCTCTAATTAAGAATGGACTTACCATTAATTTATCGTTAAGCAAATATCCTAACTATGTTTTGGCCGACGCGTCAAATACGACTCTTAATTTTGTTGTCGAGCTGGATTGTTTTAATACGCCATGGTGAGGTAAATAATACATGTTTTGATTTGTTTTGTAGGATCAATCTTATATATATGCCCAAGAGATTCATATTCCTTCATGAAATCTACGTACAATCGCTTAATTCAAATTCCGTAACTAATCTTCTCTCTAATTGGTTAAATATTTTTATCGCGATATCTTAATCGTTGCTTTCAAAACTAATAGTTTCATCCCGTATAGGTAACCGTACTACACATCTACTAGAATCATAATATTTAAAATACTTTTTAAAATGCCTTTCGCAATAAAGTTCAGTTTCGCTAAAATTTTTTTCTTTCTTTACTTTCTTCAATAATCCAAAATTTCTCCAATTGATTTTCTAAATTTGCATTAGACACATATAATGCTACATTGCTGTTCTCTAATCCAGTCAATGATCCCCCAACTAGCCATCCCAACTTACTTTTTTATAAAGTTATATTTTCGTTTGTTTGTATTTATCCTACAGATAGTAATTTCCAAAAGAGTTCTGCTCCTAACAAGACATCGATATCCCTTGACAAATAAAAATTCGGATCTGCTAATATAGTATATTCCAAGCTATTTGTCCGGTAAAGGATTAACCCCTCTCTTACTTTTGGGCACACACCGTGGTTTAAACTATTGTGAAATGTACAGCTTTGAAATCATTGGCTTTAGGGGAGACAAGATTCGTTATATTGCAGTATTAAATGGGTTAAGAAAGGATAGAAACATTTAGAGGGGTTAATCCTTTACCGGACAAATAGCTTGGAATAGACTATAGTATGCTATCCAGGAATTTAAAAAAATTTCTAAATCTATATCGCGGTTCGGAGTATTGCCGGTAATATCTTTAATTACTAATAACGACAAGTTGTATTTCACACAATCTAAATTTAGTTTTTTAAATAATTTTTCCGTTATAAAATTCGATTGTGATCCTGAATCCAATAGTGCAGGCATTGAACGTAATCACCACCTTTGTCTCGAATGTTAATTACTGCGGTGGATAATAAAACAAATGGGTTTTTTTAAACACAAGTATTTGCAATTCTTAAGTTGTTAAGCGGATTTGAGCTTCCGCCGTTTTCTAAATCATTGTTTTTGTTTTCCTGTCCTTTCAACAAATTTCTACCTGCTTCATTGTTACGTTCATGCATCAGGGTATTATGAGCTAAATTACAATATGTACAATTTGGAGACGTACATTGAAAATTAAAGTGATTGGGCTTAAAACACTTTAGACAAAGTTTAAATCTTTTTATGATGTCCCATCTGCTTTGAACACTAAGTTTTAAGAAGTGGTGACATTGAAAAAGTAAATGGTTATCTTTCTTACACAGAATACAAAAAATGTTTTTTGAAACTACGTGACTTGTCATATATTGTCTCGGCTGTTTGTTAAATGTATTGCTACACATACCTTCCAATACTTGGGACCTATTGTTAACAAAATTAATAAATTCTTGGGTAGTTGGCAAATTTTTGTTTTTAATTGATTGTTCTTTCCATAGTTGTTTGGTTCTGTAATCAAATTTATTTGAAATAATATGAATCAAAAGTACATCCCAAATTTTTGAGCGCTCTCAAGTGCTTATTGACATTATCTACCAAAGTTCTTAACTCCGAATGAGATTCCTTCATAAATTTTAAATATTTCTTTAACGTGCGTATTAATGATTAATATTTTATTTTTGTACCGGTCCTTTAATAACTGCCACGTACTACATCATAATTTGAATTAAAAACTTCTAAAGAATTTAATAAATCTGCTGCTTCTTTAAGATACGACTTCAAATAATAAAATCGTTTCTACTATTTATTTTTTCATAATTATTTTATTTTGCGCATAGCGGTTGTAATTTGTAATTGTAACTTAAATTTACCCTAGACCGGGTTCTTCTCCCGGTACTGACACTTAATTTCTATTAGTAACATCTGGTTAACAAATTTCTTATATCTTCGTTTCTCTCCATTCGTAACTCCAATTCATCGTGGATGTGTTTTACATTTTGGATTAAAATAATACTTAATTTTTTTTATGAATAAAATAACACTTATAATTATACAAAATAAATAACATAGATAAATAAATACTTGTAAATAACACTATGAACTATAACAAACGTACATTGAGTAAAATCCACAAACATTTGAATTGAATTTAATGTGAAAGTTGTATAAAAGTTGTATAAAATGATAAGTAAGCGATAATAAACGTCGGCGTTATAGAAACGTTAAATATTAAATTTTTGATAGAAAATTGACATCAGTAACAAAATATTATGTAAATTTTATTAAATAATTACTAAATAATGATGATATATATATATATAAAAATTAATCTTTGATCCTACTAATACATTCCAAAACAAAAATAATAATATTGTTAATACTTTATATAAAAAGTAGACAAGATTAAGAGGTAAAGTAGTCAATTGCATTACCAATTATATGAATAAACCATCTATGAATTGGAAAAAGAATGATTTATTCTTAAATAAAATTATTAAAAACACTATTAAATTTAAAAATCAATTTAATGACATAATTATCTGCAGATCTGATAAAGGCAATTCTACGGTGTTAATGAATAAAGAAGAATATATAGTCAAAATTAATAATTTACTAAATAATGATGATATATATAAAAAATTAATCGTTGATCCTACTAATACATTCCAAAATAAAAATAATAATATTGTTAATACTTTATATAAAAAGGACACATAGAATTTTACATGTACAAAAACTAATCACATACACTAGCAATGCACCAAAATTTTATGGTTTAATTAAGATCCATAAAAACACAATCCTATGCGTCCCATTGTTTCTTGCATAGGATCTCCCACATATTTTTTATCACAATTAATTTCTATGATCATTACAAATCTTACACCCATTTTCACTTATAACATAAAAAATTCCTTTCAATTAGTAAGTTATATTAATAACAAAAAATCAGAAATTACAAAAATCATACTGTTGTTTCATTTGATGTTACTTCTTTATTCACGAACATCACTAAAGAACTTATTATTAAATTAATTGAAAAATATTGGAACCAGTTAAAATATTATACCACATTAGAATTATACGAATTTCTACAAATAATTGAATTTTTATTCAATTCTAGTTATTTCCAATATGATGGAATGTATTACTTACAAATTTTCGGATCTGCTATGGGTAATCCCGCATCTCCGATATTGGCGAATCTTGTGATGCATGATTTATTAACAGAGGCTATAAAAACGTTAAATTATACTCCCTATTTTCTTTTATGTCTACGTTGACGATGTTATAGCATGTATTCCCACAAACAGTATCAATGATACATTAGAAATATTAAACAATTATAACCAACACATTAAATTTACTGTAGAGATTGAAAAAAATCAAAAACTTCCTTTTCCAGATATAGAATTAATAAGAGATTTAGACAATAACACGATATTAATTGACTATTATACAAAACCGATTGCTTCGAATCGTATTATTAACTATTTTTCAAAACACCCACACCATCAAAAACTTAATATTATTAATTCTCTTAAAAACAAGATTAAAAAATTATGTAGTACCCAACTATTAGAAAAAATTTAAATCTACTGAATACAATTTTACAAAAAATAACTATCCAAGAAAATTAGCTACAAAATTAATTTACTATAATAATATTCCACCACCCATTAATCAACTAAATGTTACTAATATTACTAATGACATAAATAATCCCAACACTATTTCAACTAATACATGCATACAATACAAAAAACTAATCAACATACCTTACCTAAGTTATAAAATAAAAATATATTAAAGAATGATCAACTAAAAATAATTTTATACAATAAAAACACTATATACAATACGTGTTACACAAAACTAAAAGACAAAATTATTTCTACACAAAAATCTTCCGTTATCTACAAAATTAACTGTTTAGGATGCAATATCTACTATATAGGTCAAACAAAACAAAAACTAATCAATAGAATGAAAAATCATAAGTGTGACTGTACGAAAAAAAGTAACAATACAGCACTCTCGATATATCATTTATCAACGGGTCACAATTTTGATCTCACAAATCCTACAATATTGGACTTTGAAGAAAATTACAATAAACGTCTTATATCAGAAATGTTACATATAAACCTGTACAAAAATAATATTAACTGGATGAAGGAAGCATCAATTAAAAAAGGTTCCGAAACGTTGCTTAAAATTGAATCAAAAATAAGCGGGTTTTTTTTTAAATAACCGTCTCCACCAAGAAGGATAATCTATCACAAAGAAAGAAATATATATAAGTTATCGTTTAAATATTATGATCCTTCCAGTAGGGTATATAGTCGACAGCGCGCGTTTGTACAACAGTGAACTTACACTCTAGTTCTCTCACTCCCGATGAGTCCCAAAAGGACCGAAACAGCTGTCAGGTGATTCTCAGTGTTTGTTTGCTATTCTACAACCACTTGCGTACTTTACTGCAGGCGATTCGAAATTTTTATACTTGCCAACTGTTATGTTGGCTACAATTGATTAAAGGATCGACTATGTAACTGCTTTACATACTTGTCGAGAAAATATATATATATATAATAATATATTAATAATATAGTTGGGAAAAAGAAATTCGTTGTTTAGATAAATTCGACACCTTAAGTTGTTCAGAAAATGTTGAAAGAGTTTGATATCCAAGATCTGGGTTATCTATTGTCGTGAGACATGCTTCTTGAATATTGGCATTGCTTCGTGTATTTTGTGTATTTAAAAGTTGAATTGAAATCTTGTTGGGAATGGACTCTTCTACGTTCCCCTCAGCGATACTGGTGAACTTCCAGCCGCCGTGTCTTCTTAATATCAATATTCGTTCCTGAATTGGCTAGAAGGTAGTTGATGTTAAGCAAAATGTGTGTCTTACGACATCTCGTGTAAAGCATTGACACGTATGATTAGTATCAAACTAAGAAAAATGCCAACAGTTAATTGTAACGACGTGTGTACGTTTAACGTACATAGCGCTATTGCTAAGCAACATCTTTAATGCTTGAAACGCACGTGTATGTTATCGACACACGTGCGTTTCCAGCGATCTAGCTTTGCTTAAATAGCGCTATACGATAAACGCTACACATATCGTTACAATCAACTTGTTCAACCCTCTCAGCTCAATGCTTCTATTCTTAAACAATGGTTATTGTATTGTTCAGGGTTTGGTCAATTTCAAAAAGTCGCCGTTTTGCACAAAATTGCTCCAATAGTATGATGACCCACATTTTGGGCAACACATTTTACTTTATTGTATTTCACAAATAATCGTCTGGAATTCATATTCTTATCTCAGATTAAAAATACTTTTTGCAAACTGAGACAATATGAACTAAATTTTCTTTATCAGAATTACAAACTGAAAATGTTCCTTGTTTATTATTTTTTTGTTGTAACGGTTGTAGTTCACAAATAATAATTAAAGAAAGCGACGGCTTTAGCGACACAACCTAGAGAGAAGAACAATACTATTGGGCTCGAAATAGCGCACTAAATTCATGGAAGATCCCGTATTTGTAATAGTTAGCACAGCAGTGTCCGGCTTAGTCGGTGAGTTAGGGAGGTCTTTGAGGAACTGAAAAGAAATAAACTGCTGCCTAACGAGTCGCCACCTGCTGGGTAATAGAAAAAATAAAACCGACCAACAGGAATTCAATAGGTTTTACTTAAGCTCTAATACGCTAAAACAAACACAAATTAGAGAGACAAATAGACAATTAAATGTAGCAAATAGAACTTACAGTACTAGGAGAATATGTGAGAAGTAAGAGATTCTGTCGCGTAAGACTTACGGGCGTTAGCAACAACAAATTAATTAAAGCTCGTAATCAATGTGTCGAAATTCAGTTAAGCTTTTCTTTGTTACACCCCAAATTAAAGTTAGCGTTCCAATTGAGGATTGGTTTACTAAAGAAACTTGACGTACACACGACTTACACGGTGACTTAAAACTAACTTAAACTCGAACTAGTACCGTAAGTAGCTCCCGCTAACCCAAAAGGCCTTTTGTTTTAGCTTCACCCACTTTATCTAAAACGCCCAAGCTCTTATGGAGCTAGTTAAAAACAAAACCGAGCGTCGGTGGTAGAGTCTACCCCGAATATAAATTTACTTATATGCTATGGATTTAAACCGTTTAATGTCACATGTAGGTGAGCTTCATACGCATGAATAGTGAATAGGTTTCTTAAACAGTAAACTTAGCTGTGTTCTGAAGCATGCAGTTCCGATAAGGAAGGTTCATGCTAACGTCAGTAGTTGACAGCTTCAGAAGGTAGTAGTCACAGGATTTCTCTTAGGAGAACTAGACGACGAAGAACAGAAGGCAGATATGTTCCCTCGAAGCAGCAGGTATGCAGCGTGAACTACTCCTCGGCCGCTTGAGTTCATCGGCCCTTGGCAGCTTCAATGTAGGCGAAATCGTGATAGTCGTCACGTTTTATAGCAAAGGATTCTTAACTAGCCATTCCAGCATCTCCAGAAATTATTCAGATTGTAATACACGAGTAGATTATGAGGTCAAGACACATGCTAAAGCATACGTCGTAATTAGAATTAACACAACCACGAGACAACAAAAGAAATGGAAAAGAAGTACTTACGGCGAATGCGGTCGGATTTACATTCACACCAATTTAACTTGGAATTATTGAAGCCACATTAATACTTTACGTGCAAACTTTTAGCTTCACAATGTACTCCGAAAACGCCCAATAGAAAGAAGTCGCAAATTGTCCGCTCGTCGTCTCGATAATTATTGTGAATTAAAAGAATCCACCAATGGGAAAATGCAGAGCGTCCGCGGCAAATTCGACTTTTGTCGTAACGTGCTACTCGCGACAAATGTTATTAAGAAGGATTGCGACATACGTTCTAGTTCGAGAAATTTGAACCGTAACATTGTATTTGGTATAGTATGTATTATTAAAATTTCATTTTTGTCCATAATGTTGTCAATCGACATATTTGTAAGTTCGTCTGTTTGAATACTTCTGGCAATGTTTCTCAAATTACAGTGATTAACATAAATGTACGAATCAAGGATCGATAATTATTTTTAAATCCATGATCACCCTTGACCTAGATAATTTTTTATATCACGCTATTTAAAGAAAACCCAACGCGAATTCTTTATTTTGTGCACTGTACGTACACTCATGAAATTTAAAACTTGGACACCACAATTTCTGTAAACAAAAGTTTGCACATTGTGAAGCGGGCTTAAGGGTATCATTTACAATTCTAACAGCAGGTAGTCTCAGCAGCGGTTATCTTATAGAAGGACTGTAGAATGAATCATTACACTAAGCACGTTTTAGAAAATAGGTAATTTACGTTGCTTACTTAATTTTTTCTTTAAAGAATATATTTGAAGGTATCGCTAATTAAACACCATAGCTCGATTAATTATCGAATCAAAATTTTGTTTAGGAAATGTTTACAAAATAAAATTAGAAATAATTTTGATTTAAAAAACGTCTACAAGCAATAACTTTTAAATTAAATCAAAAAACTAAACATGGTTATTTGGGTTGACTGATTATTACTTATTTTTAAAGTAAATCTAACCTACTAATTATTGTAAGTTATTAAAAAAAAATCATTAAACTCTCTATTCATAATATTTAGTCCTTACAAAATGTATATTTTATGACGTTTCATTTTTTCTGTAGTTAATATAAAAAGTGAAAATAAAAACTAAGGCAATTCTTATTGTCAACGTATATATTTAGTTTTTTGACAAGAATTTATTACATAATTATAATTAAGATACCAAGTTATAGTTTAAAATTGAAATGAAAACTTTTTTTTAAATAAAGGTATTACTATATAAATAAATATAAGAAATCAATAATGGGTGTGATCTCCATTATTATTGATACATTCTTGGAGGCGTCTGCTCATTGACGCTATCAAGGTATCAATATAATTAATATTAATCGTTTCCCATGCGGTATCAATGGCTGCAATTAGTGCATTACGGTTTACTGGTATAAAATTTGGCCCTTGTTGTCTTCGGATAACAGCAAGTATTCGAGCCCAAACATTTTCGATAATGTTAAAATCTGGGCTTTTGCTGGCCAGGGTTTAACAGCTCAAGTTATTTGCTTGTATCCAGTTGCGCACAACCTGCGAAGTATAGGGTCATCATATCCCGATAGTTAATTATCGAATGTTCCAAGAAAATATGTGTAAATAGTAAATGGAATCTACTAACGTAACGTTAAGTCGTTAATTATAGTTACATAACTCTCCTTTCATAAGATATAGTTCATATTAATATGCTTATTGTAAAGCTTCGTACACACCTGAACAGTAAACCGAGGAACAAACAGAACAACGAACCGAACGGCAATCGGAACATTAATTTGGACGGTGCTTCGTACGAATTTTAGAACAGATTCGCAAGTCCTGATTGTTCCACACGAACGGTTTGCGGTGTTCCCGACATCAAAGAAAATGCGCGCGAATGCGTTTGCAGGTTTGAACAAATCTAAACAAAACGGCGAACAAACTTATGCGGGAGAATTAAATTATTTATTTTTTGTCCTCCCTTTTATGGGTTTGTTGTGTTTTAGGTAATATTATGGAGTTGACAGAAGAAAAATGTTTTAAACTAATCAGTGTAGGAAGCTTTACAACTTAAGCAACAAAGTTTTGGCGAATAAAGATTAGTTTATGATGTAATATTAGAAACACAAATTTATATCATATCAAATTTATGACAACTTAAAAACCAAGAACGTGTATGTTATTGCTAAGAAATTATTAAGGAAAAAGCGCAATTGCAGTGTAAATATTTATAATTAGATATTTTCGAAAGTTTATAATGTCCTCTATTGTAATCTTAATACTTAAAGAAAATCCTGTCCATTAGCATTATAAGGAAATGGCTTTTACTTTATGAATAAGTTTCAATAACAATAGAATATCCTTGCTTGTTTAATTTACTTCCTTTGAGTCATATTGCTCTAAGGGTTGTTACATTGGTCATTAGAAGTATGTAATAAATAAACAATTACCTACTGTTTGAGAAGGGGTAGTGTGAACCAATAAATAAAGTAAGAAATGTAAATTCCATTTTAGTTTAAAATTTCAAGTGTTGTGAAAATGCCACCTCATCTCGGTGCTGATTTGAAAGCGCGGATTGTTTCGGAATTAGCGGCGGGCCGTAGCGTGCGTGAAATTTCACGTATGTTAGATATACCAAAAACACCGTAGGGCATTACCGAGTAAAATGGAATCTTGAACACACTTTGGAAAGAGCCATCGGAAGTGGTAGACCTAAAGTATCTACACGTGCTCAAGATCTCGAGTTGTTTCATTACGTAACAGAACAACCATTTGCTACATACTCCAGGGCTATAGCAGATACACATTTCCCCGGATGCCGTATAACTGCACAAAAAGATTAAAGGAGATGGGAATAAAGAAGTATAATGCTGCTGCGAAAGAAGTTCTCAGTGACGAAAATATGAGACGTCGTCTGGGATTTGCAAGGCGATATGTGAACGAACCTTTGGAATTTTGGAATCGAGTGATTTTTTTAGCGACGAAAAACGTTCAATAGCCGCAACGATGGACCACTAAAAGTTTTTAGAATGGAAGGAACTCGTTACGAAAATAATCACATATGTCCTAAAAAACGAAGTGGTTATTTTTCTCTGTGAATGTGTGGGGTTGGAAACTATTATGAAACCTTCAGTCGAATTGTTTTATCCAGACGAAGATTATATTTTCCAACAAGTAAGTATTCTTATTTCACTATACTTTCTCCAAAAAATAGTTCGGGATCTGTTGAATTAACATTTTCATAATGTATTTTTGTTGTTAAGGACAACGCCCCTATTCATACTTCGCGGTTGTGCGCAATTGGATACGAGAAAATAACTTGGAGCTGTTACCCTGGCCAGCAAAAGCCCAGATTTTAACATTATCGAAAATGTTTGGGCTCGAATACTTGCTGTTATCCGAAGACAACAAGGGCCAAATTTTATACCAGTAAACCGTAATGCACTAATTGCAGCCATTGATACCGCATGGGAAACGATTAATATTAATTATATTGATACCTTGATAGCGTCAATGAGCAGACGCCTCCAAGAATGTATCAATAATAATGGAGGTCACACCCATTATTGATTTCTTATATTTATTTATATAGTAATACCTTTATTTAAAAAAAACGTTTTCATTTAATTTTAAACTATAACTTGGTATCTTAATTATAATTATGTAATAAATTCTTGTCAAAAACTAAATATATACGTTGACAATAAGAATTGCCTTAGTTTTTATTTTCACTTTTATATTAACTACAGAAAAAAATGAAACGTCATAAAATATACATTTTGTAAGGACTAAATATTATGAATAGAGAGTTTAATGATTTTTTTTAATAACTTACAATAATTAGTAGGTTAGATTTATTTAAAAATAAGTAATAATCAGTCAACCCAAATAACCATGTTTCGTTTTTAATTTAATTTAAAATTTATTTTTTTTATATTTTTTTAAATTAAAATTATTTTTAATTTTATTTTTTAAATATTTCCTAAATCAAAATTTTTGATTCGATAATTAATCGAGCTATGGTGTTTAATTAGCGATACCTTTAAAGAAAAAAATTAAGTAAGCAACGTAAATTACCTATTTTCTAAAACGTGCTTAGTGTAATGATTCATTCTACAGTCCTTCTATAAGATAACCCCTGCTGAGACTGCCTGCTGTTAGAATTGTAAATGATACCCTTAAGCCCGCTTCACAATGTGCAAACTTTTGTTTACAGAAATTGTGGTGTCCAAGTTTTAAATTTCATGAGTGTACCAGTGTGACATCAAACCATGAGTTGTTATATTTGGACAGGTAAATGGCTAATTCGCCATGAAGAGACCATGGTCTGAAAATATGAATTTTCTACTAGTGTAGGATAAAAATAAAAACGATATTTAATAAAAATACAAATAAACCAACTATTTCGTATTATTATGAAATAAGCCTGATTCACAACAGATCTGCATTGTAAAACTCGATTTTAATATTGCAAAAAGTGGTTGCATTTTATTTTTGTAATAAATACATTTTTTCTTTGTAGAGTAGATTGGTGTTGTTACGGTATAAATAAAGTTTCTATAAAGAAAAATAATAGAATAAATATCGAAAGTGATTAAATAATTATAACAATAAAGAAAAGTGTATAAGCAAAATCGAATATACGCTTAATTTTGTATTAAAACTAATTTTATTAATTAAGTAAGATTGCACTCGAACAAACAATGTTACTATAATTCGGTAATGATAAGAGTTATTCAAGCAGAAACCCCGAAGCAATTGCTGATTACGCAACGGACTTTGGCGTATCTACAGTGCGTAGTGAAACCCGGAAGGTAATAACAAGTAGCTTCGTTAATGAACTTCAACTCACAGTCTCTCCCTCAAATCTATATCACGAATTTTGTATACCATTTCGTAAAGCGCATTTACAAAATGAAATCTTTTATGTTGAAATTGAAAGAAATTTAGTTTAGTAGGTCGTTTTACCCATGTCGATGTCATCTTCGTTCAAAAACCGAGTCAGAATTGGGGGAGAAGAATAAAACGTGATTAGGTCTCTAATAAAATACCAGATCTAGCAGTGACCATTAGCGATGCAATAAGGCACAGGATCGTAAAGAGAGATCAAAGTGCTGAGTAATATTCGGGTGGGTCGGCAGCTGGTGCTGATGGGTGCCCATCTCTTTCTTTTACTTGTATCCGTCTCGGTTTCTCCCTAATCAACTCTATACATTCTTTCTTGTTCCCAATAAATAATCCCTGTACTTGTCTCCCTTACTACAATTCTTCTCTTTCTTTCGCGTGCTGCTTTAATCGCGCCCGCACATATCCATCTGATTCTGCGAGTTACGGCTGTTCATAAAATGCGAATATAAACGGTGCGGGTTTTCCTGCCCCGTTGAAAGGGAAATGAGAGCATCTGATGCTAAGGGCTTGCCACAACGTGAGGGGTTAAAACGAACAGCTGATGTCCTCGACATCAATTTTACAAGAACCCACTCCGCAACACGCACCAATATGATGCATGGGTAATTATCTTAGATAGATGTTACCGGCGCAACTATAAAGTTTAATCTGTTGGTGTCAAAGGGCCACATTTGCCTAAACTAAACTTGAGTATGTACGTATAAAGTGACAATTTGGATACAACTTTTACATGAGAGTAGGGATTCTGGGAGTTTTATTTCATATCTATACACACATACACCTGCCATCTGACACTTACTTTCCTTACTGTTTTTTAACATCACATAAGTTAACACAATTCAATTGAACAAAGCGTAAAATGTAACTTATATGCTTTTTGTGAATAGGGAAGATTGATACATACAATAAATTTTTCTTCTTTGATATTTAAATAGGAAAACAAAAACGTATATGAATCAAATTACGTACATACTTGCCTATATATTTGAGTTACGAGAAAGGAAACTTCTGCTTCACTTATTCATCTTAAAATTATTTAAATAAAACTTGTCTTAGATATATATTTTTATAAATACGTGAACAAATTGAAAATCCTAACCCAGAAACAGAGTTTCTATAAATGAATGTCTCATCAGTTGGCAAATAAATGAACAAAATTAACGATAAACGACGACAAGACACAATTACAACGAGTGACAATAATTACAACGAAATGATGAAATAACTGATAGGTGATCACATTAGCATAAATTAATTCACTATCAATTTGCATTTTTTTAATTTTCCAACTCTCACTTGATGAGATAATCATTTATAGAATACAAATCTTTTAAAAGCGTTACATTGTTTCAGTGCGATTGTCAAATAACGCAAATGTCTGTCAAACAATAATTGTTTCGACAGACTTCGAAGATGCTAAATAAACTAAAATGAAATTATCATACACTTTGTTATTGATAAAAGTTCGTATATTTAAAAATATATTAGAAAATAGAAGGTATAAAAATTGTTAACGCCACCTAGTGCACACCACACAAATTTTATACACTTATACAACACAGGAAACTAACCTTTGGATAATTTTACATTTTGCATGAAGTAGAAAAAATAGAATTCATAGTTTATGCGCAAGTACTATGTAAATAAAAAAACTAAACTGAGCAAGTCGAATAATTCCCATAGTGCACCACTGTTAAATCTTTGTTCATCTAGAAATTACAAAAACACCCACCTCAACAGAACATTATGAACACCCAAAACCAATTTGGGGAAATTGAACTTCTTGAAACCCTATCTAGTAGGTTTATTGCGATGAATTAATACAATCGATGAGAACTGTACAAAGCATAAATCAAAATAATGGTCTGCCAAAAGAAAACACGTTTCAAAAAGACCTAAGCACTTTCATCACCCAGGTTCAGGTTTTAGTTTGCCAAGTGTATTCTTTTTTGTGGATAATTTTAGAAAACTACTGTGATCACCAAAGAAAAATTCTTTTTCTACTTAGTAGACTCTTTCAGCAGTTGTCATAGTATGAAAGTTTCATTTTTATCTCTAGTAATAAAAGTAAGTTTTACTTTTAAATTAATGCAACAAAATTTGAAAAAAAAATCTGTATTACCGACGTAATATTGCCATTTTCACTAGTATTACTTTTTAACGGTGAAATATCCAGACGTACATAAAACCTATTTGTTTCTTTTTTTCTCCAGATGGGGAGTTATGCGACGGTTTCTAAACCGAAAACTTTAACACCTCTTTTTTCACTTTTGTTCACTTTTTTTCACTTTTTTTTTCAATTTTATTTTTGCTTATTGGGCGATGTGGAGTTAGCCAGATACATTTCTTGCACGAAAATACAAGTATGGCAATAGACAGGTGTCACCTTCCCCTTGGGGCAATGTCTTGAACGTGTCAAAAAAATACATACGAAAAAAGATGAGATTTTTTGTCAGAAATGGAACTTAAAATTAAAAAATGATTTTTAATTTAGAATATCTCAGTGGTGTACTATTTTTTTCTTTAAAAAAATTGAAATCATTACCTATATGCGCACCAATTATCATAATAAATATAAAATTCTGTATCAAAAAATGCCCAATAACTACCTTTTAAAACCCACTAAATTTCATTTGCATATCTCGATTGGTTTCAGAGCAATGAATAATCCGTCAGTTTTATGAAAAACTGTAACACATTGTATCTCTAAAAACTAAGCATTTGCGGACATACGTGTCCAAGAATGAACACCATGGATATCTTGAAAAAGGTAGTATATACAAGGTTTCTCAAATTGCAAAAAGTTGGGAAATTTAGAGTATACTTACATGGTGTGTTACGGTTCTGTTTAAACAATTGTAAAAGTCTTCGCGTACGCGCTAAAATTTCCGGCGAATAACTTTCACTGTAGGGAAATTGATTTTCGATGTGTTAAGGCCACGCCGTACAAACAGTCATATTTTACGTTAGCATCTAACGTGCTTTAATAATAAACGACGGGCAGTGGTTTCTTTCTTAAAAGATGTTTAAAAATACGCTTTGCGTATAACTAAAGAAACCCCACATTTAAAACTACAATTATCTTTATCTACATTAAAGAAGACACCAGTGTTCGTCGTTTTTGTTCTTCTGGTTTGGTTCTATCATCATACTTTTCCTGGCGATGAAATAAACTCGACGGCGTCAAGAAGCGCGGGAATTTCCCCAGGCAGGTGTCGTTACTCGATATGATTAGAGCTGGTCGACGCATACGATAATTTTTCCGTCAACAACAAGAATTGGAAATTTAAAGTACTTATCAACAACTTAACTGGAAAACCACAAGATAAGTCTCTTTAATCATTCTTTTTTAACTGATATTTTACTCGTGAGATACGTATGAGCGGTTACTTGCCCTTTCTTTTTTTTTTGCGCTTAATAGCGGTGATCTACAAAAACTAGTTTCCTTTAATTAAATTAAAATTGTAGTTCTGACGGGTGTTGTAAGGAAAAGATACAGGATCCTACGTCTTTTTTGTGCTCGCAGTTTAGTTAAGATTTACTGTAAAATTTAATTGAAGCGTTTTCGAACATTTAAGATCAGGACCGGGTTAGTAATCGACTTAAATCAAGTACGATTTGTTATCTATAATTAGAGACGTGGTGGTTAGTGAGTTGTTTGTAGTTTCAAATCCAGTAAAAGCGCGGTTGAAATAATTTGTCTTTATGATGTTTAGACATAAATATTACGCTGTAATCAATTAATTTACTGCGGCGCATGCTAAAGGTTATGATTATCGAAACACGACCGCTTGATATTTTCGCGATATCACAAATTTGTCTTTTCTTTATGTGAGAAATAAAATCGCTCGAAATCTTCACTCCACCGCTGCAGCCGTTCAGGCGTACGATTTTACTATTTTAGTAGTTAATTACTCTGCGCGTGCGACTTCGAACCACTATTGTGTACTTATTTTTATCTTTTTTACTGCGTAAGATATCTTAGTGTTTGTTATTGTAAAGGGTTGTTATCTCATGGTTGAAACTCATTTATATATCTAAATTTCTATTGGCTGTGAATATACATTTGTGATCTAAGTTTACGAGTTCGTTTGTTTTGGTCCTTGGTATCCTTATCGACCAAGATAAATCTTGGACTTTTCAAGATAAGGTGGCGCCGATCTATTCGAGTCTAGGAATCTTTACTATTCTCAAATCATCACCCACCCCAATCTACCGAATTCTGAGCAACGGGTGATTCCTGCGACTCGACTCTGTGTTTTGTGTGTAAGTATTTTTTTTTGTTTTCTTTTTCTTTGTCACCTACAGATAAGCTCGTAACAAGTTTTTGTGGCGCCCAACGTTGGGCCCTGATTTTTTGTGTGTTTCACAGCTAGAGATTTCTCTCCTTTTCTTTATTTTCTTTCTTGGGAGTTGGTTGCGTGTTTCCTAGTGCCTTTAGGACGGCGTGACTACTCTGTTTTGCAATTACTTCGTAAATTTGGTTTCGGCTTTAATTAGTCTTACTTTAAATTGTCCTTTCATTTCGGTTAATGTATACAATGGAGGTTTGGAAACTAGAGGTAAATCGTTTACACAAGAAGGAGCTTTTGTTTGAACTATCCTCTCGAAACTTTGATACGAATGTAAACGTTGAGTCCTTACGTAAGACGGTCCGTAGCGCATTACAATTGGAGGCGAATAAATCTTTACCTCTTGTAACGGCGGCGTCAATCTTCTCAGACGATCAGGCCGCTATCGAACTTGCGATTCAAGAATTGGGTGAGGCTTTACTCACTTTTGAGGGCGATTCAACTACGAATGCATTTAAACGGGTTAGTTCTCTTTATTTGCATACCGAACGACGTTGTCTTTTGAGTACTCCTGTGGAAGAAGAGGAACAACAGAGTAAACGTCAACTCGCATTAAGACTAAGTGTCCTTAAACGAGATTTTGAGGCGAAAATAAAAAAGTTTAGACGTGTTTCTTTTAGTTTACCCTTGCTTAATTCGAGTCCGAAAGCTTCGAGTACAGTTCGAGAAGAAGATCCTCCATTACTTTCGTCCTCTGATTCGGAGACTGATTTAAATTCAGCTGTTGCAATGGCTCCAAACCCTAATGTATCTACATATAAGACGGTCTCACTTTCTAAATGGAATCTGGTGTTCTCGGGAGATGGCTCACTGTCCGTTTCTGACTTTTGGTTCGGGTAGAAGAGTTGGCTACAGCTAGAGGGTCTCAGCTCAACAACTATTGGCTTCCGCTCCGGAGATATTATCGGGGAAGGCTTTATTAGTATTTCGTGTAAACCGGACGCGTATTCATTCGTGGAGAGATTTGGTGGCTTTGTTGAAATCGGAGTTTTACCACCGGATTATGACGAAAGATTATTAACAGAGATTAAGGCTAGGACGATGGGGAGATGAGACGATAGGGGTGTATGTTGCAATTATGCAGAGTTTGTTTCAAAAGTTAGATGAACCTCTTTCGGACTCACAACAACTAAAAATCATCAAACGTAACTTAACTCCTTTTTATCAGTCTGCGCTAGCTCTGGCTTCGGTGGATAATCTACCTCATTTAATCTCTTTAGGAAAACAACTTGAATGGAATAAGTGGTCGATGGATAACTATAAACCACCTCCGTCGAGGAAGCATACCAAGTTGCTGGAACCTTCGTTGGCATACATATCTGATCGTAGCTCTTCGTCTGATGCACGTGTTCTTCCGACGCAGGGTACCGTTTCCTCTACTCCTAGAACCACTATTCCAAGAGTGTCGACGCTCAGGTGTTGGAATTGTAACCAAGAAGGACATCGATCTCCTAACTGTCCTCAACCTCAGGTCTTACATTGTTATGGTTGTGGGAAACACGGGGTGATCCGTCGGAATTGTCTCAAGTGTAAGCAGTCGGAAAACTAATAACTGAATCAACGGACCGAGACGTGGATTCTTATTTTGCTTCAACCTCGGATTCTTTTCTCTATTTTCTTCTTCTCCTTTTCCAGGTGTACCGGACAAGCACCGTGTATTATTAAATTTTATCTTTGCTAGCGTCAAAGATGAGGAACTACCGTATTTACAGGTACAGATTTTTGGTCAGACTTTCTTAGGGTTGTTAGACTCGGGTGCGACTAGAACTATTTTGGGGGGAAAAGGATGGGAACTTTTACGTCCTCTCGGTTTGGTAACTAATCCTTGTCAGTTTTCTTCATGTATCCTGGCTAATGGAGAAAAGTGTCAAATCTTGAGGGTCTATTACCTTGCCAATTACTGTGGAGAATAGGACTAAAACCTTGCAAATGTTAGTAATACCTGAAGTGACTCAACAATTGATTTTGGGAATAGACTTCTGGGTCGCATTAAACTTTGTGCCAAACTTCCGAGACGGTCACTGGACTTTCGGAGATCTTAAGCAGGATGTTACTACCCTGAATCATGTCGTGGCTCACTCTCAACTTTCCTCTTCACAGCGTTTAACCCTCCAAGCTTTTCTTGACTCCACTTATCATACTATTCCTCCAGTACTCGGTTGTACTTCACTGGTAGCACATCGGATTGTGACTTCGGCCGATCCTATCAAACAACGCTACTACCCACTGTCTCCTACTCTTCAAGCTATCGCTAATAAAGAACTGGACTCTATGTTGGAGTTAGGGGTAGTTGAGCGTTCAAATAGTCCATGGGCTAGCCCAATTATTCTAGTCCGAAAAAAAGATGGGAGCTACAGGTTCTGTGTGGATTTCCGCAAGGTTAACGAGGTGACACAGAAAGATTGATATCCTTTACCTTATATTACTTCGATCTTAGACCGACTTCGAGATGCTCTTTTTTTATCTTCCCTAGACATTCGGTCGGCGTATTGGCAGATCCCTCTTACAGAAGATTCTAAGGAAATAACAGCATTCACTGTGCCATCGCGCGGTCTGTTTCAATTTACGCGCATGCCTTTTGGTTTGCATAATTCTCCGGCAACGTTTCAGCGCTTAATTGATCGAGTATTAGGTGCAGACTTGGAACCTTTCTGCTTTGCATATCTGGACGACATCGTCATCGCCACGCCAACGTTTGAACAGCATTTAGAAGTCCTGGCTAAAATTTATGATCGTCTTCTTTCTTCGGGTTTGACTATACGCGCGGACAAGTGTAAGTTCTGTCTTGCTGAGCTACGTTATTTGGGGTATGTCGTCAATAAAGATGGATTACTGGTAGATACCGAGAAAGTTACGGCTATCTTAAATATTCCCACTCCTCAGACGGTGACCGACATTCGTCGTTTCATTGGTATGGCTAGCTGGTACAGGCGTTTTATTCCTAATTTTGCTACAGTTACTGTTCCTCTAACTTTTCTTACTAAGAAGAATTCTTCTTTTGTGTTGGTCTAAAGATTGTCAACGAGCTTTTCAACAGCTGAAGGACTGTCTGGTTTCTGCCCCTATTCTGTCCTGTCCGGATTTTTTCTAAAGAGTTTGTGATACAGACCGATGCCTCTGATTTCGGTTTAGGCGCTGTGTTGAGTCAACATAGTGCAGAGGGAGAAAGGTGATCTGTTACTTGAGTCGATCGTTAACCAAGGCAGAAAGGCATTATTCGGTCACCGAGAAAGAGTTGTTAGCACTTTTATTCGCTATTGAAAAGCTTAGACCTTATGTCGAAGGTTCTCATTTTACGGTTATCACCGATCATCACTCTTTGTTATGGTTACACAGATTGCAGAATCCTTCTGGCAGATTGGCTCAGGTGGGCTTTGCGCCTGCAACAGTACGATTTCTCTATTGTCCATCGGAAGGGGAAAGACCATGTTGTGCCAGACATGTTATCTCGCTCGGTGCCAGTAGATAACGCTTGTGCTGAAGATGCTTCTATACCTCTACATACTCTTTTTCCTAGTTCAGAAATTGTCCTTCCTACGACTGATTGTTGGTATAATCGGTTACTAGTGCGCGTTAAAACCTTTCCTCAGAAATATCCTTATTGGTCAGTGCTGAATGATGTTTTGTATCGGCGAATCCGTACCCCGGTACCAGGGGATAACTGGCGCTTAGTGGTGCCAACGGAACAACGTAAGACTATCATTCGTATAAATCACGATCCTCCAATTGCAGGACACTGCGGCATTTTTAAAACTACTGCAAGAATACTACAACGCTATTATTGGCCCTAAGTTGCGGACTGACGTAGCTACGTATGTTCGTCATTGTCGAGTGTGTTCTGCGCATAAGGTGGAACAGCGTGCTTCACCTGGGTGTTTCGCTCCCTCGCGCTAGGCCTACTAGACCTTGGCAGATTCTTTCTTGCGATATCGTAGGTCCATTACCTCGGTCGAAGCAAGGAAATTCTTACATATTTGTCATGGTAGACTGTTTTACAAAATTTTCGTTGTTCTTTCCGTTAAGAAAGGCTACTGCGCCAAGTATTGTGAAAATCTTGGAGGACCAGGTGTTTCTGTTGTTTGGTGCTCCTCAATATCTCATCGCGGACAATGGTGTTCAGTTTCGCAGTAAACTTTTATCCAGCTCTGTCGCGAATATTCTACTACGCTACTATATACTGCTAGGTATACTCCTAGAGCTAACCCTGTAGAAAGGGTAAATAGAGTCCTAAAAACCATGATCGCGGCGTATACTAAGTCCAATCATCAACTCTGGGATGTAAATCTTGCGAAAGTAGGTTGCGCCATCAGGACGGCGAAACATGAGGTCATTCAGTGTACCCCGTACTATGCTTTATTTGGTCGCGAACATGTGGTTTCTGGCAATGTTTTTAGTCAATTTCTCTCGTTAGGGGATTCCTCCAAGGCGACCGAGGCACCGGCTCCTAATCCTAAATTATACGAGGAGATACGTAAAACTATTCTCCAAAAGCTAACAAAAGCCTATACGAAACAACAAGCTCGTTATAACCTTCGTAAACGTCATGTGTCTTATGGCATAGGAGATCGGGTGTGGAAGCGAAATTTTGTGCTTTCATCCGCTGCTGACGCTTTTAATGCCAAGTTAGCACCTAAATTTCTAGGACCTTTTCGTATTAAGACTAAGGTATCTCCATGGACGTATGAATTAGAAGATTCTCAGGGGGGTTTATTGGGTGTGTGGCACGCAAAGGATTTAAAGCCAGCGTATGTTGATTCTGACGATTCCGATATCCCTGTGGATGCACATGCTAGGAATACCAATATCTCATTGTCTTACCCTAGACGACGGAAAAGACGAAAAGTGGATTAGACGTAATTTCGGATTGCTTCGCGTTGCTGACCTACTTTTCTGTTCACCTAATTCTCTTGAAAACTTTTTCTACTATACCGCTATGGCCGCTATTTACTTGTTAGTTTTCGTGTTTCATGAACCAATTCCAGGGTGGTGGGGTCGATGCAACCTCTGTTTGATGTACTGATGCGTAAGATGACTGGAGATTTTCTGTCCTTAAATGGATAATACGACCATGAGTCGACTTTTTCGTCAGCATCTACTATTTGATAGACCTCCATAATTTTTTTTTTTCGTTTCACTAATTTCGTTAGTTGGCTGGTACACTATTGGGAAGATTACTATGTAGTTTGTTTCTTTTCTTCCTTTGGTGTGACCAGGGGTTTTGTTTTGGCTTGACTGTATATTTGGCCGAACACTTTTAGGAGGTAATCATTACGGCAATTATGTTTTGGTTAGGGATGTTTTCCCGACTTTTTTTATGGGTAGCAATACCATTCTCTCTTTTTTTGTTTTGTTGGGTTATTCTGGGGATTTTGTTTTATGCCGACTGTTGACGCATCAAATGTTGGGCATGGGTCTTATTCACCTCACTACTCATTATACTGGTTTTGTCGGCGTGATAGTGTAGCTGAAAGACTGCATCTAATTATGATTAGTTTTTTTTGTTGGTTTTAGTTCTGGGTTTTCCGGGTCCTTGTGATCCTTGGTTTTTGGAGACAGAAACTCTTTTTCCTGTATTTTGTCTCAACCCTTCTCTTTTCTTTGGCAGTTGGGTTGGTCATTGCTTGATTATACCTCAGAGGTTTGGTGGTTTTCTGCCTTTTATTGGGCTATACGCTTGGTAGCGACTTATCCACCAATACCTTCGTTTTGTTGGTGATTCCGGTTACTTTCTTTTGCTTGGCTACGGCTACTCGGAATTGTCAATCCGCTTTCAAGCGGCTCTTTTTGGGTATCTAACTCATTCGTGACCCTCTCGACGTTTAGAACCTAGATTTTGTTTACGAACTTCAGTGTGTTTTTTTTTCTCTTTCTTTTTTTTTTTCCTTCATTGTTTTGTTGACCTAACTCACATGGAGAAACGTTTTAGCTGCCCTCTCCGCTCTTTCCGAGCTTCTAGTTTTGCTAGGGGGGAGTTTGTTACGGTTCTGTTTAAACAATTGTAAAAGTCTTCGCGTACGCGCTAAAATTTCCGGCGAATAACTTTCACTGTAGGGGGAAATTGATTTTCGATGTGTTAAGGCCACGCCGTACAAACGGTGATATTTTACGTTAGCATCTAACGTGCTTTAATAATAAACGACGAGCAGTGGTTTCTTTCTTAAAAAGATAAAAAATCCACTTTTTAATTTTTATTTTTTCGTATTTTTTCCGCTTATTTTTAAAAAAAAATATTAACAATGTAAAAACAATTGTTCTTTGACAGTTTTAGAGCTTTAGAAAATAGTGCTTTCAAATTTTTAATCCAACATTTCATCTCGGAGAAATCATCTTCATTTTTTTATATGGCCACATACAAAAAACACCTTGTATTAGGTAATGTTTTTTTATTACAAATTGAAAAATGTATCACACATATTGTTTAAAACCTAATTTTGTAAGAAATTATTTTTAAATTACCCAACTAGCCTTAAGAATTTTTAAATAGAATGACTCCACTTGTAATACGTCATTTTTTAGAAAATTTAGTAAGGATTTCAGTGGCTTACTTAGTTTTTTAATTTCAATAATTTTTGACAAAAAATTGAATTAAGAATCGATAAGGACTATTTTTAATTATTTGTTAGTCAACAAATTAACAATTGTCCTGCAATAAATGTTAAAAATCATTTCTGTTATTTTGAAGACAATCATACCTGCCCTCAAATTTTTGTCAAACATTTTCAAACTTTTCTTGCGGAATTCGGCAACATTCTGCAATAATTTTTCTCTGCAAACCTTCAATGTACTCTAATTGAGTTTTATAACGACTGATTTCAAAATACCCCACAGAAAAAATCTAATGATGTTATATCAGGTAATCTAATTGAATTAGCCCTCTTCGGCCAATCGAGTCATAGTCATCTACGCATCCTCTAACTGGTCGAATATAATGAATGAGCAAGTGTTCCATCTTGTTGGAAATAAAATAAATCTAGATTTAAAAATTGATTTCCATCCACTTATTGAAAATCAAACGTCAAGTACGCAACTGAGATCCTTCTTAAATTTTCTAAAAAATGTACGTATCAAAAATCGTCTCCCTCAATATTAAAATAGACGGGTTTGTTGTTTTTCTTAAGGGAAACTACTTCATCCAATTGAGATAGGCAAAAACTCATGGCGGTATCTGAGGCTTATTTTTAATGAGATATATATATATGATTTTCGAATATCTGCATTTTAGAAAAACGTCTGTAAATGGTTTCCTGTTGAAAATTTTCAATTTCTGCAAAAACATTGCTTCGGCACTTGTTTACGTAGACTCCAATGCCGTTTTCAAAATGAGTATACAGGGTCATGTCAAAAAGTAATCGTACCCAACTTACTTTTTTTAAATAGAACGCCCTGTATATTTTTATCTATTTTATTTCTCTCATAAGTACCGATTTCAAAAACCACAGACATTTTTCAAAAAGACAGATTTTACAGAATCACCCTGTATATTTGAAACTATAATAGATAATATGTGGTTATCTCCATTGCGTTGCTCATTGAACTAAATGACAAAGTTATGCCTACGCCGTTCAAGGACGACATATTCAGAATACGCCTTTTAAAATCGCACGCAAAAATTTAAGATGCTTAAAAAATAAAAAAATAAAGTAAAGCATAAAGTGTGTTATATTTTTGAAATGGGTATTTATGAGAGAAATAAAATAGATAAAAATATACAGGGCGTTCTATTTAAAAAAGTAAGTATACTCATTTTGAGTATTGGCATTGGAGTCTATGTAAAGAAGTGCTGAAGCAATGTTTTGCAGAAATTGAAAATTTCTAACAGGAAACAATTTACAGACATTTTTCTAAAATGCAGATATTCAAAAATCACCCTGTATCTCCGACACTACAATGGATATCGCCATGCGGTTTTTGCCATTGTGTTTCTCATTAAAAATAAGCCTCCGACACCGACATCAGTTTTTGCCTATCTCAATTGGATGAAGGAGTTTTTCTTTAAAAGTGTCGAAAATCGCCCACCCTCTACATAGATTTGCAAACTATTCAAATTGTTATTTAGTTGCAAACTTTGAGACGTAATTTGAAAGAGTCTAGTAAACTGTTACACACAATAAATACGATTTCTCAAACAATCATTGTTAGTAGGTTTTTGTAAAATCGTGAATTTGAACTGTCCATAAACTGTCCAACAATCTGTTTTGGAGTAACAACTGAAAAGAACTTTTTTTAAATTAACTGTTTCTGTTTCAGCTTTATTTTTAAATTAATGTGTTGCGTTTATTATAGATATGAGCTTGAAACTTTAATGTTGATAGAGCAAACTAGTAACAGTAATTGTTTTGTGTAAACTTTTTACATCACATATTTGTTTGAAACAAGTATTCTATTTATATTTAACTGAAATTGATTCACTAATATATCTATCTGTATTCTTTTGTATACACTAGAAAGTTACGTTTATTGTGGTATTATTCAATTTGTCGCTGTTTTTTTCTTACACCTCTTAAGTTGAAACCATTTTTTCAGATATCTCCAGAAGTAAGGTAAGTAACCATCTTTAACTTTTACGGTTTTTGCGATCTCTATACTGTTTGTATTGTCTTTACCCCCTTTTAATGTTCTTTTATTTCACATTTTGTAAACATCAATGTAGCACACATACGTTAAACCTTACATGCACATTAATAACAGCAGCAATTTATAAATCTTTTCCTATTACTGTAAACTCGGATGATTTTTATGTTTACAAATAATTTCTGTTTAGGAGTTTAAATATTTAATTGTACTATATTTTGAAGAAAGACGAGCTTTCAAATTAAGACTTTAAGAGCGATATAACGCGAAGTTACTGTCCGCGCTGCGTAAAGGAAAAAAGAAGCGGATCACAATAGAGGGATTGATGATTTCAAATTAAAACACGCGATGCGTTTCAAGCTTAGGAAAAAAGCGATGGAAGAGCAGAACATCGGTGGATGGATGGAAATCCCTACGCACTCTACTGATGAGTTCCATCACTGATATGCGATTACATACGATCCCTAGAGTATAGGATATCTCTTTACATAGGCTGTGACAGTCTGATAGTATCTACTTTTTACAAAATCAATTTGATTAATCTCTCCATAAAAGCGATCTCAGTTCGTATATCGACAACTCTTTGCGGTTCTCAACTGAAACGATTCGCTTATTTGGCATGTGAAAGATCAATGCAGATTTGTCTACACCATTGCGTAGGCGCCTTTGCGAGCTGATTCAAGTTTGAAACAAAATTCTGACGCTTTCGCTGTGTTTACATTTATCAATTGACTTTATTAAGTTTTGATTTGACTTTAATTATACGAATAATAGTTTTTCGTATATAATATCACGAGTGGTTTGATTTTGCCGGAAAAACTATAAATCGTTACGAAAGTGTTTGCTTAGCAATTTATCGAGTGCATATCAATTTATTAAAAAACTAAATGTGCAATATTTCACAATTTCTGAAATTACTTGACAAAATTAACAATTCTATTCTGGTCGTCTAGAACGCAAACTATTAAACTTTTTTCTCTTAAAAAAACTCTGTCGTTAAGCAAATGAAGCTTTCTTATTAATAATAGGAAGTGAAAAACTCGCGGGAGAACAAGATTTGCCGAATTAAATTGTAATTTTATAATTTTAATGGAACACGGGATTTCTATGAATATTGTAGTCCTTAAAAAGGTATTATTCGTAAGCTTCTATGACAGGATATTTTAAATTACAATTAAAAAATAGAACTTTATGTTAGTAAGTAGTTCAAAAAATAAATATCATTTTCCCACTCTCTTTATAGTAAACATACCATTACAATTTTGGATCTAATGTTGATACCTACATGTTTATTTTCTTTTACTAATCTGGTATTTTAACAAAAATTATTTTATTAGTTTCCTTCACATTCATCAGTTTTGTTTTCGTAATTATTAATTAAAGTAATAAGTACAAGCAATTTATAGCTTGATAAAAAAAAGCAATGTGCCAAAAGCCTCTTAGAAATTATAGAAATTAAATTTTTAGAGAAATGAGAAAATTAGCACCTCGAAAATGCAGAAAATTTTTTTTTTAAATTTTCAAGATTGTGTAGACTGCCGCCACGTTAGTAAAGAAAACTTTCTCAAACGCCCTGAGGCTTCAATCCGAACATCAACAAAAAAATTGTAAACCAGTAATTTTTCATTTTGTATTTTTTTAATCCAAATATGACGAAAATTTTCATAAGTTGGTATGGCGAACTTATGCACTCAAATTGTTTTCACACACAATATATTGCGGTGGATTACCAAGTTCGCATATAAATTAGCTATGAGACATCTTATTAAATTGTTTATAATTATTTTATAATCTCAGGTTTGTGAGTCCGTTCACAAATAAAAGTGCATAAAGTTCAATTCCAATTAACAAAAAAATGCGGTATAACCGACCTTGTATCGATGATAACTTCGACACCACCTGCGTTGTCTTCTTATCGTTGCACCAATTTTTGTTGTACCGGTTGTTGTAACACTCTTTACTTATGGTCGAAAAAAATTTTACTTTATTTATTTACCATTAACAGTTTTTAATTGCATTTTAAACTCAATGCGTGTTGTTTCTATAATTCTCCAAGTACGAATCCTGTCTTCGTGTTTGGACTTGAATTTCCCCGTCTTCACGTTACTTACTTCGAACGTCGGGTTTTTAAATGTTTTTCTCATTCCTACTTCCACATGAAGATTGTCTCGTCTCATTTTTTAACCTTGCAGCACTCAAACTTTTTGTTATGTTGTTCACACAGTTATTTATATCACGGAAACTAAACTTACTTATTATTTTGTTACTTTAATTAAACAAAATTAATCTTTTATGTAGTAATCAAATTCTTTTGATTAATATTAATTAATTATGGTTTATAAAATATAGGTTGACATTCTAGAAAACTCTTAACTATAAATTAAATTTAATTTTTTCTCTTATTCACATGTAAACTTTCAAAACAAATTTTATTCGTTTATTTATTTTTTAAATACAATTTTTGTTTATTTATTCAAAAAACTCTTTCATTGCAATATGTACATACTAAATACCTGCCTTCGTGAAGTTCTATCTAGCCATTTTCATAAAAGTATATTAAAACAGCAACAGCGTTTTTAACTTCTAACGTAGCAAAAAACGGCAGAGAGAATACAGATTAGCTCTGAGGTAACGTTTGGTTTAAGCTGTCTGTTCAAGTTGTCAACGTTATTTGTGCTGTTAACTATTATTTTATTGTACCCAGACTAATACCAAATGTTTATGAATATAGCGAGTCATCAATCGGATCTTTACATACCTATTTATTTAGATCAACAAAGACAATACAAGTGCACACTCTATAAAATCAATAACAACATCAACTTACTTAACTAGGAAGTATAAAGCAATTACAAATAAATTCTAATGGGTGATTCATTTAGAAGTAGTTTTTTGTAATCTTTATTATCATACAAAAAAACCATTCTTTACAATTATTTCTTAAAGATAATTGCTTTCAAATGTTGGCCGTAACTACGGTTAACATGGTCCATTCTGAAGTTCCAATTTTCAATGACGCGTTTGAGTATTTGTAGTAGTATTTGGCCAATGACTCGAGTAATATTGGTTTCCAATGCCTCAATAAAAACCTGCTTAACCATGTATACTTTAGAGTTTACATAGCTCCAAAGTAAAAGTCAGGAGGTGTTTATGTCACATGATCTAGCCTGCCAATTCACTGCTCCAAAGCGTGAAATGATCTGTTCACCAAATCGTTCTCGAAGTAAAGCAAAATTTCGTCGAGATCACGAGCTTCAATTTTAGGTATCAAATAGTTTGTTATCATGACGCGATAATGATCACCATTCACAGTAACACTCCGGTCGGCCTCTGTTTTGTAGAAATATGGACCGATTTTTCCACAGGCTGTAGGCGCTGTGCCGAACGAAGTCTTTCCATTATGAAATGTCAAACACTACTGAGGAATAACGCCACTTGAGTTGACCCGATGCATCCGCGATCTGCAATTAAATTCTCATCATAAAAAGTACCTCTAAATGAATCACCCGATATTTGATGGTCTAACTAATTTTCCACTTGCAGTTCTATAACTTGGAAATCTTACTGAACTACCTTACCTCACGCTTATTTCATCATTATTTCTTTTTATCAAGCTCTTGATTTTTAGTTAAATTTTCTATCTCTTCTACTACACCATTCTCATTTTGATTGTTTTCCGGTAGTTTTGTTTTTTTTTTAAAATCGTCATTTTTTTGGTTTTTTTGGATTTTCTCGGAATCTATTTATCCGATTGAGACGTTCTAGTTTGCATTTTATTCATCTTTTAATTTTCTACAAATCGTCTGTTGACAGTTTTGCGATCGGATAGATAGATTAAAAGTTATACGCAAAAAACGCGAAAAATGGCATTTTTTCCCAAAGAATCGTTAATTACAAAAATATGAAATAAAAAGTGGAGTATCAAACTATGCACCCACTATCAGCTACCGTTTCCAGAAATAATGACAGTGGTCATTCTATTAATTTGGTCATAAAATGCGTACTTTTTGATCTCTGTTACTTGGCCTATAATAAACCATCGTAATAGCCTAATTCTTATTTGAAAGTAAAATATACTTAAACAAATTTTGAAAGTTCTTTTTACTACAATACAAACCTACTTGAATTAGTTTTAAAACACCAGACAAAATTAGATGAACATGAATTGCGTCTTTTAACTGTTCAAATCTAGATTTTGATAACGGGAAATTTACATGAATGGAAATATTATAAAAATCTCTGCTAAAATGCAGAATATGGCACTATTTTGAACAAATTTCAAATAATCTAACTGAAGCACAGTGCAGTACTTTAATTGCTATTGCTCAATTGGTTTGCGGTCAGTTTCCAAATATACGAATATTTGTTACATACTATTTGGCTGTAGTTAACTTGACTTGGAGTTTAGAGCTAGAAGCTACTGGGCGACTATTTTCAAGCAAAACTGCTCCTACAGAAAGCTTACTAGCATAAACTGATAACACTAAATTCTTGTTAGGATTATAATGTCTTCAAATTGGGCCTTCCTTAAAAGCTTTTTTTATTTTTACTTCCCAACACTATTCATTTTCTTTAACTAAAAGTTTTTATCATCATTTCCGATAAGTTATTAATAAAGTTTGACATGTAAGTAACCATACCAATAAAGTATTGTAATTCTTCAAGATTTGTTGGTACTTTAAAATTAGCTATTGATATAATAAGTCCAAGAAATTTAATTTTAGGAATTTTTAAAACACATTTATCAGGATTTAATTTAAGGGGTGCTTTTTTTATTTGTTCTAACACTTCTCTAGTGATAATTTCAAACTCCGCTTCACAAGATGTATAAATTAAAACATCATCTACCGTGTGTCCCACGGAAAAGTTAAAGTCAAAATTAATGCATATCTTTTTTCTAGCACAATTTGAGGACAATATAGCAACATATTTTATAAGATAGATAAATGAAAACAAATTTATGTGGTAATGTTAATGTTTAAAGCGTATTTTAATTAAAAAAAACAGTAAAACTTTATAAGATTTACGCCAAAACTTCGATTCGATTTCGATTGCGGTAACTTTTTTTATTAATAAAATTATTATCAAAGTTATTATTAATACAGTTTTTATAAAATGAGTTGAATCTATTTTCAAAATGTTAAATTCACTTTAAAATTGTGTTATAATATTAATAATAAAGTTAATACATGATGCGCATTTCGCTTTCATTATGAACTCATCAGAGATGTATACTTAAGTGCGGTATACAACTGTACAAGAAGGCGGTTGGTCTTTTAAACTCTGGAGTGGATCAATGAACGTAAGTAAAATGTATGTCTTACGACATCTCGTGTAATATGGACACGTATAAATAGTATAAACTAAGAAATGCCAACAATTAACTGTAACAACTGTGTATGTTTAAAGTGCATTATCGTTATCAGGATTGATAACTTCAAATGCTTAAAACACGCGTGTCGATAACAATTGTTGCCAACCGTCTTCTTGTACAGTTGTATACCGCACTTACGTATACACCTCTGATGAGCTCATAATAAGAGCGAAATACGCATCAGGTGTTCTTTTGTTGCGTGTATGCTACTGTACAAGAAAAAATTGGCTTGTTATAGACACGCGTGTTTTAAGCATTTAAAGTTATCGATCCTGATAACGATTATGCACTTTAAAGATACACAGTTGTTACAGTTAATTGTTGACATTTCTTAGTTTATGCTATTTATACGTGTCCATATTACACGAGAAGTCGTTAGACATACATTTTACTTACGTTCTATTTTATCTATTCAACATGATATACGTGTTATATTGTGTATTGGTTAAATTTTAGTTCAACATAGTAAATACTCTATTTAAACCACCTAATAATGAAGACAGAAGCTGAGGCAAGCCCAAATGGTAGACGCAAAAAACGGTATCTTCCCCATGGCGTAACTATAATAAGATATTTAGAAGTCCTATCAGTAACTGCTATTTGCCAGAATCCTTTAGCACAATACAGTTTTGTGAATATTGTAGAATTATATAATTTTACAACCACTTCCTCCACAGTTTTAAAGGAAATTGGGAACGTCAAACATTTTTTAATACATCAGTCAAATCAATGCAAATTCTTAGTTTTTATTTTTCTACACTACAACCATATTAGGAGACGCTGCTGGTTCGCGCAATTTATCTACTTCTTCTTTAACTGCATTCCTAATTGAATAAGAAAACGATGGATTATCTACTAGATCAATCACACATATAACTTATACAACCAATTCCAGTAAACATCTGAAATTTATTTCACTCTTTTAACAAAGCCTAACATTTCTCTTGTACCTTTCCAATCATACATTAACGTCCTGTAGGCACCACTTAGAACTTTAAAACTGGTTTTAATCTATTTTTTGTGCATTCTTCTAGTTCAGGTTCACCAATTACTGTTGTTTTATTATTACTGTATAAAATTAACGATTTTACTTTCTAATTTCTGAGTTTCAACTTACATTGAATATGAATATTATGATGATGAACTGAACCAATGTAAAGGTCAGTCTCAGTCTCTTCATTACTTAACAACTCTGGAGAATTATTGTCCCCATCATTTTCACCAATTGCATCAACTTTTTTTGATCTAATACGACAACACTTTTTATATGCCCTAATAAACCACACTTAGAGCAAGTTTTGCCATAAGCTAGACAAGAACGTCAAACGTCTCCCGTGCTTAGAATTACATCTTCTACAAAAAAAAATAAATCATTTGAATTTGTCATATGATCTGAGAAGTGGTCGCATAGCTGATTTTTTAAATTTCATTTCTCGGTGATGCTTGCAACTGTTCGTTTACCTTTATTTTGGAAAGATGCTTATCTGCCAATTCTGCAGCTTTGCAAATCGACACTACTTTATCATACTTAAGGTCTGATAACATTTTTTTTCTAATTTGATCATCATTTATCCTTACTACAATTTTGCACATCATAATTCTTTCAATGTCTCAAATGACATTTATTTGCTTGATTTACTGCCACAGTCAGAAACTCATAAAATGTTTGATGTTGTGATTGCACCATCCGATTAAAAATTAACGTTTCATACTTTGCATTTTTCTTATATAAATTACTTGCTTCAGCGTACTATTCAAACGAATTAGTTCATAACTTTCATTTTTGTGTAACATTCTTTAAATAATTAATCTACAGTTTTAAGAACAGTTATCGGTGTTACAATAAAGTCCACCCCTTTCCTCTCCTCCCCCCACCCCAAGGGGGCGCAAGTTAACGCCAGAATCAGAATCAGACATACTGCCAAAATAAATTCAAAACATGTATTATGTTCTCCTAAATTCACTACCACTTTTTCGATACCATGTTATTTATTAATTATTAAGAAATGAATAGTTTAACAAAACTTTTTTATATTAATATTTTTACAAATCAATAATAATATCAAGTTACATAACTAAGATATATATAAAGCAATTACAAATATACATAGATATGACACCTCCTATTGACATATTTTCCATTTGACCGCATAAATCAGAATAAATGAAATTAAGTAAATTCCGATCGTGCACTTGAAGTCAGAATTTGTTTAGCTTTAATGTAGAAGGTGTCCCATTTTTGTTGTAATTACTCCCTGTTAGTGAAGATAGAAGGCTGCAGTTTTCGCAAACGCGTGCTACTTTTTTGAAAATCGAAAGATGGTACCAACAAAATTTCCATAGCCTTCTTGGTTTAAGAGATACAGGGCAACATTGTAATTTGTTTTTGAATAAGTTTTAAGTACTAAATCACAATCACAATCTCAAAACTTCGACGTCTGTCAAACACAGTGAATAATTGAGCAATTGGCAAATCACAAGGCGTTCCATGGCTAACTAATGCAAATTATGTGAAGGCAATGTGATTTCTAATAATTATTGCGATTATTTCGAAAAGTTGACGAGTTAGCTATACCACTATACTCTATCAACTTGAAGACATTTTAATCAGAATTTGAAGTAATATACAGGGTGTTCTATTTGAAAAAATAAAGTTTTGACCTTTTTTGTATGTCACGTCAAAATCATTAATTTTAAACCGCCTTGTATAAGATAAAATAAATTTATTTAGGTAGCTGTTAAATACAAGGATTTTGGAAACTGCATCTAAAATTTCAGTCTTATATGGCTTCAAATAGCAGCTAAATTTAAGTGTTGGTGGGATCATATTTTGAAAGAAAATAACTTAAAATAATGATTATCTCGAAAACCGGTGTAGATAGATATAGGGAACTATTCAGAAAAAATTACCAGTAAGAAATTGCGATTCTAAAAATTGAAAATATACAAAGTGTTTCATTAAAATTACTAAGTTGTTACTACTTTTGAGTAGAAGCGGCAACACCGCCAAAATGAAAATATTTTAGAAAGATAAATCGCCTCTATTTATGGCAGTAGCCAAATTTTCAGATTACTATTATGCCCCGTTTTCTATAAACGTCTAATCTACCATCGACTATCAATGACCCTGTATACATAATTCATTTTCTCTAGACCTACTAGATTGAGAAAATGAATTACAAAAAACTGAATTACAAGTTCATTGTTTAAATTAAATATCAAGTATGCTATATTTTTGAGTAGCTAAAATTGAAACAAATCACATTCTGAAATAATATAGCGAGTGTTCCATTTAAAAAACACAAGTTTACTTAATATCTCATAAAAGATATAAAGAAATAATCTAACAAGACGTCTGAATTCTATGTAAAAAATCTATAAAACGCATTGTTTATCTTTTCAATATATTAAAGTATAACAGAGATACAGGAGATAGTAGAACAGTTTTCAATTTCACCATGTACCCCTTACACCAAGATGGCTATGGAAATTTTGTTGGTGCCATTTTTCAATTCTCAAAAAAGTGGCACAGGTTTGTGAAAACCGCAACCTTCTATCTTGACTAACAACGGAGATACCCTCCAATTACAACGAAAATGGGACACACTGTACACTGTTCAACAACCTAGGTGATTTACTTTTTTCATATTCATCTTCAACGACACCATGTTTTGCTATCAAACCCTCAAATTGAAGCGTAACGATTGAATTTGTTTTGACGGTTGAAGTACAGTTGTTAGGGGATATACTTTTTAGGATTTGTTTCTCACTTTCTTTGCTAAAAAGGGAAAATGTCTAATCTGGATGTCAAAAACAAGTTGGGCAGCAAGTGCTACTCAATTTTGAAATTGATTCGAAATTAAAGTCAAAAATGAAGAAGTTGATTTGTATTGAATGAAAATCCAAAACCTAGAATCTATTAACAAATTATGAATATTAATGAAGTAGACGGCATCCATTAAAAATACATTAAACAGATTTGTGTCTATGTTAGTTTGTTTAAAACGCCTTTGAAATCAGTATTTTTATGTAAGATTAGGATGTTACCAAGACGTTCACGGTGACAATTGGTTTACATATTTACATATTTAACGTTTGTAAAATAATTTTGAGAACTTCTGAAGATGACTCACAATAATTTTTGAGTTGAAACTAGTAAAATATATAATAAATAAATATAATCTTGGATTGCTCAAAGAATAAATAGTTTATATATATAAATAACCAATATTTAAAATAATGGATCTTATTTTCATTCATAAAATGTACAGGGTGTCCCATTTTCGATGTACTTATAAGGTATCTCGGTTACTACTAAAGCTAGAGACATGAGGTTTTCGCGACCCTGTTCTATTTTTTTTTTTTGAGGTAAGTTTGAAGGGAAAAACAGATTTTGATTAACTTTTGAGTTATAACCTAAAATTGAAAACACTAATTCTTACAGATTTTTTTACGTAATTGAATAGTGTAATTTGTTTTTTGATATAAAAGATAGTTTTGGAGATATTTGTTTGCTCTTTGCAAAAATATATAACTTCATATACTTATTTTCATAAATAAAGAAGAAAGGCAGGGCAGGGCGGCCATGGAAAATAAAATCTGCAAATAAATAATTATACAGCTGTCAAACGCAAAATTTGGTCATTACTTTGCAAATGCGCGAATAAAGTAAAAAAATAGTACTTCGAGAATGGCTAACTCCAAATTTGAAAATGTAGAGCAATTAGATATTATCAAAATATTTTATGAATATGAATTTAGTGCCTATCAAGCATGCAGAAGTATATTTCGACAGGTATGCGGTATATTATTATTTATTAGTTAGTGTTTTTATATATTTCTTTCAAATAATTTAAAGTTTCCTGAGAGGAGACAACCTAATAAAACTACTTATAGTAGACTTAAAAACAAAAACCAACTTAAATAGTTGAAATTGCTGACGTTTCGTTCTCTATGTGAGAGCTTTATCAAGGCTTATTCAATAATGGATTGATAGTTATCAAGAAAGTTAATCATCAGAAAAAAGATGACGTCAAGAGATTAAAAATTAAAATATGAATAAGTAAAATATTATTAACAATGATAAAATGGAATAAAAATTTAAATATCACACACAATACAAATATACGTTTCGTAACGTAATATACGTACTTCACCTCCACCCAGAAAGGGTCTCAGACTAAATCCTAAACTAACAATTTATTATCTTACGGATCATTCGAAAAACCCCGACCGAACACCTATGAAAAAAAAATCGAGAAAACTGTTTTAGCCTTAGTAGAAGCAAACCCAAAGACATCTGTCAGGCAAATAGAGGTAGAAGGTTGGGTGTCAAAAAACACGGGTACAAAATATTCTGAAGAAACAGAAATATACCTTATATAAAACCAAAATTATACACCATTTATATCCTGGTGACTATGAAAGAAGAATTGCATTTTGTAATTGGTACTTACAAAAAACCCACAATAATAATGATTTTAGAAGGTTTGTCATTTGATCTGACGAGTGCCACATAAGTAGTGACGGTTTATTTAATCGAAATAACATTCGTTTTTGGTCAGTCGAAAACCATTATGTTATCCTACCGTGTCAACGCCAAGGGAGATATGGTTTTAACACATCCTGTTTTCTTTTGTGAGGAAAATTTGTTTATGAAATTTTTAATGGTACTCTCAACAGTAAAACATATTTAGACATTTTAAATATGTGCCTACTTCCAACTATTGGACAATATTCTGTTTGTAAGATAGAGAGACATATATTTTCAACAAGATGCAGCACCTTGCCATAATTCTGACTTAATTAAAAATTATCTGAATGAAAAGTTTACAAACCAATAGCTGGGTAGTCGTGGACCAATTAACTGGCCGCCTAGGTCACCAGTTCTCTCTATTTTGGATTATTTTTGTAGGGTTACATAAAAAATATTATTTGTGCACGACGATATGAAACACTGGAGGAGCTATTAGAAGACACTAGAGACACAATAGAAGCGCTTTCCGCCAGCTGTCCGTCATGTTTGCGACATAATGGACAGCAATTTGAGTAAAATTTTTGTTAATACTGAATATACAGTGCGAGTTTCTAACTTGGAATAAATTCAGTAAAGAAAAGACAGTTTTTTTTCGGAAATATGCTCAGACACGTCGATTAGTATTTTAAATTGCGCTTTTTTTCATGTAGAAAAATTTTATACAGTGTGTCCCAAATTTGAGATATGACGTCACCGACTTTTTTTTTAATAGTAGCCCTAATTTTTTATGGCTATTCTTAAAGTGTACATTGAGTTACACATGCGTACCTAATTTCAAGTTTTTATTCCTTGTCATTTAAAAGATATTTAACAAAAACATTAACTAATTCGAAAAATGAAGAAATCTGATTCAACTCAATAATTTTACTTCAATAAATGCTCAAAATGTTGTCCATGTACTAACTGACAATACCCTAAACGGAAATGAAACTCGTTTTGAACATTTCTAATTACTTCAGCGGAAATTAGCCTACACTCCTGTCTTATTCGTTCTTTCAACTCCTCAATATTTTCCGGTTTGGTCCTAAAACTTTGCCTTTCAAGTACCCCCCATAAGAAATAGTCCATAAGTGTTAAATCAGGAGACCTGGGTGGCCATTCAAAGGGCCCTCTTCTACCAATCCATCTGCCTGGAAATGCATCATTCAGATACTCACGGACAGCTCTAGCAAAATGAGGAGGCGCCCGTCTTGCTGAAACCAGATGTTTCTATTTGGGACATCAGCTTCAACCGGATCAGGCAATTGAGTAGCCAAAGTCGGAACTAGTTCTTCTTTCAAGAATTCTAAATATCTTGCTCCATTGAGATTTTCTTGGAAGAAAAATGGTCCTATTACTCGATCACCAATAATCCCTGCCCAAACATTGACTTTTTCTGGATGTTGAGTATGGCCTTCCTCATCCAGTGTGGATTATTGTCTGCCCAATAACGACAATTTTGACGATTTACCTCCCCATTTAACATAAACGTTGATTCGTCAGAAAACAGGACGTTTTCTATGTTTAGAACATTTCTGTCTAGTAGGTCCATCATTTGTTCGCAAAACTGAGTCTTCTATCCGGATCATCTTCGGTGAGTTCCTGGAGGATTGTCAATTTATAGGGATGAAATTTTTGCGCTTTAAGAGTTTTTACCACTGAAGACTGGCTAATTTCGAGTTCCCTAGCTATCTGCCTAGTGAAGACATGAGGATTTTCTTGAACAGAGAGAAGTACATTAATTTTTTCCTCTTCATTTAGCGCACTCTGACGATGATTATTTGTTTTTTTTAAATGCCCGTTTTCCCTAAACTGTTTTTCAATCTTGCTTACGGTACTTTGCGATATGGGTGGTAAATCAGGATACTTCTCTCTGAATAAATGAATAACTTCAATTTGTGTTCTAGTCCTATCTCCGTAGCCAATCATCATTAAAATTTCAATTTTGTGGGTTTCAGTTAAGTACGGCATTTTCGTGTATTTTTCAAAAAACGGTGTTTCTACAAAACCCACAAACTAATAGGGTTCTCGCTCAACAACTCGAATACGATTTTTTTTTTTTTTTTTTTTTTTTATTATTTTATTTATAAAATTTTATAAAAAAAAAAAAAAAAAAAAAAAAAAAAAAAAAAAAAAAAAAAAAAAATATTTAAAATAATATTAAAAAAATAATTTAATAATAAATAAAAATTTTTAAAAAAAAAAAAAAAAAAAAAAAAAAAATAAAAAAAAAATTTAAAATTAAATTAAAATTTAAAAAAAAAATTTAAAAAATTTTAAATAATATTTAAAAAAAAAAAAAAATTTTATTAAATTTTTTTAAAATATTTATTATATTTTTTTTTTTTTTTTTTTATTTAATATTTTTATTTTTTTTTTTATTTTAAATTTTATTTATATTTTAAATTTTTTTTTTTTTTTTTATTTTTTTTTTTTTTTTTATAAAATATATTTTTTTTTTTTTTTATTTATTTTTTTATAAAATAATTAAATTTTTTAAATTTATTTTTTTATTTTTTTTTTTTTTTTTTATTTTTTTTTTTTTTATTTATATAATATTATATTAATAATTTTTTATTTTTTATATTTTTTATTTTTTTATTATTTTTTTAAAAAATAATTAATATAATATATAAAAAAAAAAAAAATTATTTTTATTTTAAAAATTTAATTTTTTTTTTTATTTTTTTTTTTTTTTTTAATTTATTAAAATATATAATTAAAAAAAAAATTTATTAATAAAAAATAATAAAAAAAAAATTTTTTTTTTAAAAAATAAAATTAATATAATAAAAAAAATTAATAAAATTAAAAAAAAAAATAATAATAAAATAAAATTTAAAAATTTTAATAATAAAAATAAAAATAAACTTAAAAATTAAATTAAAATAATATAATCTAAATATGTTTCAAAAACATTAATAATCTTTCAAATAAAGTCCATCACACCCAAATGTTAAATGTAGAAACAAAAATCAAAACACGCTTTAAATCTATTTCCTCAATTTCTTTAAATTTGAATGAAGTAACTAATGACTCAATGGATAACGAGAATAATAAAAAAACTGTTGTTCCCAAAAAAATAACTAACGAAAATGAATGGATCAAGGTTGAGAGGAAAAAACCTAAAAATCATAAATAGAAACACAATCCGGGTACTATAGGTTCTTGTGACGACAGTACCTTAAAAGCTGCTAAAAAATACATGCATTTACATGTATACCGCTTGTCAGTAGATTGCACCGAAGAAATATTAAGTGAATATTTAAAATCAAAAAATATAAAATCTGCTAAATGTACTAAGTTTGTAGCAAAGTATCCAGATGAATATTCGTCTTTTAAATTATCTGTTGCTGCTAGAGAGCTGGATAATGCAATGGATCTTAAAATTTGGCCTGCGGGTGTTGTCGTTAATCGTTTTTTAGTAATTCGTTCGAAAATGCCGAAACCACAAACTTAATCAATCAGTTTTCTGTATTTCATATAAATATACAGTGTCTTCGATCTAAAATTTCTACTCTTGAAGCTTACATAGATACGCTAAATTTTGATATAATGTGTATGACGGAAGGCTGGCTAACAAATATCGAATTAAGTGCTGGCTTAAAGTTAAATAATTTCTTTTTGTGTTCTTGTTACGCTCGTAAAACAAACAACCACGGTGGAGTGTTAGTTATGGGAAAATCGGGTTTACGTTTTAATCCTCTGGGTTCTGTAAATCAGTTATCAGTTGAAATTCATTGCAAGTTGATAACCGCCGGGAAATTTTCTGCAAACTGTAAATGATTTATTGTCTTATCTTGGTAAATTTAAAAAAGATTATTATTGCCGGAGACTAGAATGTGAAATTCAATATCACATTCGTATAGATATGTCGTTTTAAGTCTAACTTACATTCTCAACAAGACAAAAATTTTTATTTTAAATTTCTCTATCAACTCTTTTCATTGTACATACATAATACTAACCTTTCTAATCATTTTGGTCAACTAATAATTGTGTTAGGAAACTTTCCTAGTAATAATCGTACAGAATCAACCACAACAATTGTAAGGCCTATTACAACTAAAGGGGCTCATTTTTCTATATGATAAGTAATGGCAATTGGAATTATCTAAACGATAAACCTAGATTTTTAGACAAAGTTTAATATGTTCTTTTTTAATTTTATAGATGCTTTTTTAATTGCTTTTCCTCAAAAAAAGTTAAAACTCCTGACATTCATGGTAATATAAAATGGTTTAATTCTGAACTAAAAGGTCTTAAAAATGCGCTGACACATGCTTATTGGACTTTTAAAACCCCGGAACTGTTTGAAATCAGAAATGGATTCAATGTATATAAAAAGCAATTAAGGAAGCGAAACGCAACGCTCATAATAATTTTTTTGAAAATTCACACAGCCCTATGAAAAGTATGTGGCAAATCGTAAACTCACATAGAAGTAAACCAAAAAAGCAAAAAAAAAAATGATTTATCCGTAGATGTAAATCTACTTAATGCACATTTTGTTAGCTGTTCTACAAGTACTACCTTTCAAACTGATAACTCTATCCATAATTAAAAGTAAATGTGCGCATTTGAGTTTCTCATTTAAAGCCGTATTGCAAATAGAAACAAAACAAACAATAGTATTGTTATCCAATTCTCATTCTAAAGACATATATGGTATGTGTATAAAAGCTATTAAAAGAAATATTAGTTTACTTGTTGAACCGCTAACAAAATTAATCAATCTATCATTTGTTAATGGAAAGTTTCCTGATAACCTAAAAAACATTAGTTATTCCATTGTTTAAAAAGGTGATAAAAATAATTGCAAAAATTACAGACTGTACAGATCTATACTGTCTGTATTATCAAATTTTTTTAACGTGCAATGTACAATCAAATAGCTAAGTATGTCGAAGACTCTAACATACTATATGAAAATCAATTTGGGTTTAGACGTGAAAAGGCCACTTGCGATGCTCTTAGTACATTTGTAAATCACACAATAGAGTGTTTCGAAAAAGGTGAACAATCTTTAGCAATATTCCTGGATCTAAGTCGAGCATTTGATTGTGTATCGCACGATATTTTATTAAATAAGTTGGCTAAGCTGTATAACTTTAACCAAGTAAGTTTAAATTTAATTGCTTCATATTTAACAAATAGACGCCAAGTAGTACAGGTTAATGGTGAGACATCATCGCAATTAATAGTAAAAGAGGTGTTCCTCAAGGATCAATCCTTGGGCCTCTATTGTTTTTAATCTTTATAAATGACTTTCCTGCACACCTTAAAATATATCAAACTGCATATTATATGCCGACGATGCAACAGTCACAATAAACGGCAAAGATAATAATATTTTGGAAACGTCCAAACAAATCATTCAATCGTAGATGATTGGTGTATTGCCAATAGGCTTAATTTAAACAAAAATAAGACAATTAATATGCTATTTTCATTAAAAAACACCGAAATATTTACTTCGCTTAGCTGATAGTGTTTCTTTTATTTTACATTGTTTAATCTATGCTAAAAAGAATGAGGAGCAAATTCTTAAAAGATCAGATATACATAATTACAATACCCGTCTACGGGACAAACTTGAATTAGATTATTATAGGTTAACAAAATCTCAAAACAGTTTCTTGTATATGTCAATTAAACTTTATAATTACATACCAAAAGAAATCAGGCAATTGCCTTAACAATTTAAAAAATAAATTAAAATCCTTTTTGTTGCGTAAGGCCTTTTATTCTGTAAGCGAATTTCTCAATACTGAGTATGTTTAATATATCTAACTTATTTTGATGTCTGTAAATATTGTATTAATGTCTAGCAGCAATAAAGTTTATTATTATTATTATTATTATTGTTTCTATAAAATTGTTCTCTTATGTTTCTATTGTTTGATTAAATGTGTTTATGTTTTGTTATTTATTAACTGTTTTTTTTTTTATTTTATTATTTATATTTCTCATTGTATTATAGTTACGTATTCGTCATCTGTTTCAGTTTTAGTTTCACGGTACCCATATTACACCCCAGCGTAATACTTGCGAAAATAAAGAAATGGCCGTAACTTCTTTATTTATAAAATAAAATACATAAAGTTATATATTTTTGAAAGGTCAAAGAAATATCTTTTTAATGGTGTTACAGCCAACTATAATTTTTTATTAGCAAAAAAACGTAGGTTTGGTCTATATTTCACAGTATTCGTCATATCAAAAACCAAATTGCATCATTCTACGAGGATGTATTGATATCTAGTTAGCCTAGACCAGTTCCTTGCATAAATAAAATATTGCGTTACCATAGCAACGAACAATAACTTATTAGAAGTGTCAGTGTAAAGTTTGACGTCAAAAAAGTAAACCAGAGTCACGCAATAAATTAAATGAAAAAAGATGTCCACCGAAATTGTAAAAATCGAAAAATTGGAGTATCGAGCCATCATCAAGTACCTGTATTTAAAAGGGTTAAGAGGTAAGCAGATTTACGATGATATGCTTAATACCCTTGGTGATCAATGTCCTTCGTATGCGACCGTCAAAAATTGGAATGCAAGCTTCAAAAGAGGTAAATTTTCCATTGAAGATGATGACCGATCGGAAGGCCAGTTTATGTGTCAGTCCCCGAAAATATCGATGCAGTTCATGGCATGATTTTATCAGACCGTCGAATTGGGCTAAAACGGATATCTGAAGCACTGAATATTTCATACGAACGCGTTCATCATATGGTTCACGTCAATTTGGACATGAGAAAAATTGCTGCAAAATGGATCCCCAAATGTTTGAATGTTGACCAAAAGCGTGCAATGGTAGAAGCATCGCGTTCGATCTGTGCTCGATTTGAAAACGATGTAGACTTCTTAAACCGAATTGTTACTATGGATGAGACTTGGGTACATTTCTACGATCCAGAAACAAAGCAACAATCGATGGAATGGCGACACTCTGGTTCTCCAAGACCTAAGAAGTTTTGTGTCCAAAAATCTGCTGGAAAAGTTCTTGCTTCAGTTTTTTGGGATTGCCATGGAGTAATCATGATTGATTTTTTGGATAAGAGTTGAACAATAACTGGAGATTACTATTCGACATTACTGACCACTCTACGGGAAAATATTAAAGAGAAAAGACGCAGAAAGCTATCCAAAGGTGTGTTGTTTTTGCAGGACAACCCCTCCTGCACACAAATCTCATGTTGCCATGCAAAAATTCGTGATTTAGGGTTTGAATTACTAGAACACCCCCCTTATTCACCCGATTTGGCTCCGTCCGACTATCACCTCTTTCCTCAACTGAAAAAAAGTTTAAAAGGTCGTACATTTTCTTCCAACAAGGAGGTAATAGAAGCTGTGGAGGTCTGGTTTGCAGAGCAAGAAGAAACATTTTTTTGAAAGGTCTAGAGACGTTGCAGGTTCGCTGTAATAAATGTATCCAATTAAGAGGAGAATATGTTGAGTAATAAAATATTTTGACATTGAAATTTTGTTTAGTTCTATAGTAGGCTAAGAATTTTTCAATATATCCTCGTACGTAATTCTACGTAAAAAAACTATAAGAAATAGTTTTTTAAAAACTTAAAACTGTATCTGCTACAGTTCTCTACAAAAATTCAAAATTTTTAATTTTAGGCTATAGGTAACTTAAAAACCAAAAAAGTCAATCAAAATCTGTTTTGCCCCTGGAATTTACCTTAAAAAAGTAGAACACGGTCGCGAATACTTCATCTCTCTAGCTGTAATAGTAACCGAGATACCTTATAAATACATCAAAAATGGGATACCCTGGTGACTCATTCTAGTTGGTAGTCCAAAACAGCTTCTTATACCACGTGCCGATCTAACCACATGGCAGAACACGGCGCATCCACAAAACAAATCATTATCTTTAAGAAGTACACAATGATTCATAAATATCTAACCTACGCGCATATACGCCTCTCTGTACAGGGGCGTGGTAAATTAAATCAAAGAAATTCATACTAAAACAAACGCTACTGAACACATCTAAAACTACCTAAAATGCTTATATTACACTCACCGACAAAAATTCGTTTCTGCGCATTGTGCACTTCTTAAAGTAAATGATGTTTTTGATATTTACATGTATCGTCAGAAACGACGACTACAAACGAATATAAATGCATTTTTTTCGGCAACTTTTCGTCGACAAGCACTTCGTCTTAAACAAAATAACAAGCAAAAATAATAAATAAATGAAGCAAGTAGCTTGTAGCTAATGAATCTATCTTTGCTTAGACGGTTGAACTTCTTCATAAAACCGTTAATTTTTACGTAATTGAGTCTGATATTACGCCAAAATTTTCTCTATCGTACTTATTTATTTACTTATATATTTGTATTGATTAAATTTAAAAAGTTATTTGACTAGTACCAAATCTTTTTAGTGCTCAATTCTGCACGGGTAAAGCCCCGCTTTAATTCTTTATTCCATAAATAACGTTAAATGCGACTAATGACAACAATGTTCTAGAATTTTTGAAAATTGAGATAAATAAGTCCTTAGCTTCAACCAAAAATTTCTCAATTGTTGAGTTTCAAAATAATTCTCAATTTACTTAAATGGACAATTTGCGTAAATTATTCCACTAAAATCAGTTGCATGTAATTGCTTGAGTTAACGAAAAACAATCTAATTTTGGGGGGTTTCACAAATAGACACAAATATGAGATCGTTGAGTTGGCGTTGCTTTACACATCTGCCAAAATTTTCTAAAAAAAAATCTTTACTTACTTCATAACTGATTAAACTGTATTACATAAAGTTCACGTCGTCCTCGCTGTCGTATCCTTTTACGGTTTAGGTCTTTTGACCTGTTCCGTCTCACCAACGTTTTCTTGGTCTACCCACATTGCGTCTTTCTTTTGGTTTGTATCTTCTTATGGCGTTTGGAATTCTGTTATTCTCCATTCTATTTATGTGATTTATCTAATTTTGCTTATGTTCTTTCGCTTCTCTTCCAAAGGTTCCATGTGCAGTTCATTTCGTTGATTTTATTTCTCCAGTACTTTTCGATTTTATATGTGATGTCGCATCCAAGATAACTAAAGTGCGTCACTTGTTCTCATAATTTTAATGATTGCAATTGAAATTTCCTTAATTTATTTATTACGTTATTGAACTAATCCAAAAATCTTAACAACAAATAAAAACGCAATTCAACAGTAAGGTACCAGACGAACGGTGGGTGTTTATCTCTCCAAAACTAAAAACCGAAGAAAAAACGTACGTGTTACTTTTCCATAAAACTATTATTCGAAACAGTACGTAATGATAAGAAATATTGCACTACCAAGAAACTAAGCATTGATTAAATTAAACAAAAACATTTCCAAAGAAAAACATTAGCAATGAGATATCGCTTTCTAAGAATTTTTTGTATGTGAACGGAAAACAAAAATTATACCGTCTATAACTTTAAATATCAGATACGGCACATACGTTACTATGTAGTAACAAGAGATCAATAAAAAACCAATTAGGGGGAGACTGTGATGAAATGTATAAAACGTTAGTAATTTGACATTTTAATGTAAACAAACTTTATAAACTTAAATTGAAACTCCCCTTTTATTCTTACACCACTTCAAAAGAAACAATGTTCCAAAGTTTAATTTTTTTCCTAAAATTAATAAGTTTAAATAATTTGACAAGAGCGTTGTTTTATATATTCACGTGAGATGTGTCAATCAGTGGATGTGTCTAAAGTTCCAGTTCAAAAGAATTCGGCTAATCGGTTTTTATTGATCTCTCGTTATATGCAATTCTAAACTTATTTTCCCTAAGGGATGTAAGTAAATCATTTACTTTTTTGTCATCACCAATCATTTAATTTCGATGAAAACAATTTACTTCCATGAAAACAATCTGATCGTAAAACTCTTACTATTTTTAGTTTGTTTTCAAGTAGATAGGAACTTCTTATTAGGAGTATTGCCAAAGGCTGGACTTATTTGTGTCGACCTTTTGTATGATGGCTAAGACCAGTTTATTTTTTCTTTTGACTGTCTCAATAGGGACTTGCTGGTCGAAAGGCCTACATAAATAAAAAACACCGTGTGTTAATAGAGAGACCGCAACTACTCTAAAACAAACTAAGAAAACCAATGCGTGGAAAAAAAGTAAATTTAGTAAGAAAATTGAAAATATGTATGTATTTTTAATTGGTTTCAGAATGGAAACGTCTATTATCTTGTAACAGAGCTGGTTGGCGGAGGCGACCTTTGTAGTTTTATTAAATCTCAGAAGTATGGAAAATTAGACGAACGTAATGCAAAAGTGTATGCGAGACAGTTAATTTCTGCATTGGCTCATATGCACAATCTGGGCATAGTGCATAGGTAAGTGATTTTGTTTCTACTTTTATTATATTTTATAAAAAAATTTAAAATTTGATTTTAATGTTATCATTGCTTTAATGTAAATGCTATGTAGATATTTCCCAAACAGTGGGACCTTCTTTGTAGGAGTAGTAATGGTGAAGGATGATTAAAACACCATGTCTAGACTTTTAGCGACGTTTCGACTAGCGTGGGCCAGTCTTTATCAAGGCATCTAAATTTATTAAATACTATAACACTTAGTGAAAAACGTAGGCTAGTTAGACATATTTTTTAATTAATTAACTAGCCTTCGTTTTTCATTAATTGTTATATTATTCAATAAATTTAAATGCCTTGATAAAGACTGGCCAACGCTAGTCGAAACGTCGGCACAATACTAGACATGGTGTTTTAATCATCCCTCACCAGTACTACTCCTACAAAAAAGGTCTACTGTTTGGAAATTATCTACAATTATAATATATAGGAGATCTAAAAATTATAAATGCCATGTAATGTTTAGAACAATTTTGCATTACAAGTTCCGTGAATTATCAATATCCAATAATTTTTGATTTGTTGATTAATTCAACTTTGTACAAACTTGTTTATTTCTTACATCAGTGTACCTACATGATTGCGTTACCTATTAACAACGACAATTAGTTACCTTAGACCATCGCCTGGAATGTGCCGCCCATCTTAAAATATTAATTTTATACATGTCTCGCTTGCTAATTTTTTCTTCAACTGAATTTATTTAATTAATTTGTCTAATTTTCTTAACAAGGACCCAAAAAAAACTGAACTGATAATGGTTGGTGGAACAAAAGAACAAAACTAGTTATGTAACTGTCGCTGTTTTGACTTTAACAGTTCTTGTGAACCAATACGTTTTTGAAGTTACAGCCGCTTTCTTCAGTATTTTCTTTGAGTAAAATCACCACCGTACCTATTCTTTTTCTCTAATTGTAACAGTTCTCATAAACCTTAAAATTCGATTATAATGGTATAAAGCACAATCAAATTTGTCAAATAAACAGTTTTCAAATTGCAACAACAAAAAAACTGTCGTCCGCTGTCGAGCAACTCTTAACAAAGGACGTGTTTATTTTGTTAATAACAATGATATCACGTAAGAGTCAATAAATTACAGATAATTATCCTTGTAAGGATTCCTTCAGGTGTTGGGATGAAATCAAAGACCACTTGTTCTTTCTAACTTTAATTTTGTTTTGTTGTTGTGTTGTTGTTGTAGTTGATATAAGTTTTTAGTAGTAATTTTTTGAATTTGTTTTACGTTATAAACCTTAATATTAATTAGAATTAATTTGTTTTCGTTATGTGTATAGGGAGATTATGCCAAACTTTGTTTGCGGCGAATGTTAGTTACGTTTAGCGTGGTTATAGGACGACCAATTCGCAATGCGCTGTCAAATTAATTATAAACCGTCACAAAAAATTAGGTTAGGGTTGAAAATTATAACGAAAAGGTGTTATAACTGATAGTTCTGTTAAATGCAGTCCAAAACCTCTATTCAAATTGCTCGACGTTATCGTTATTTATAACCACTGAGTACGTTATTTTTGACGTTATTTTAAGTGACCCAAAATCTCTCTAATAATTAGTGTGTTTCCTTTTTGTTTATATTAAATATGTTGCACTATAATCTAAATAAATCTTATTTTTGCAGCTTACCTATTTAAAGTTGGATAATTTAAACCAATAGGTACACCGGTAAATAATTAGTTTTCCATAAACAAGTCGATATCACAGAATAACAATGCAAACACGTTTAATTAACTTTGTTGTTAGAATATTAGTTATGCTTATTTAAAATAAATTACAATAACACCCCAGTATTGCTGTTTGTATATCATTCGTGGAGTATATAATGATGGTTATTATTCACAAAGATGAAGTTTACGGCACGACTGAAGCCGAAGTGAATAGTAGCCATTATATCCGAGTAGAATTCTATACTTTGGCTACGACGTTTAAATATTTGATTTTTCTAACTGAAGAAGAAGTCTTTATTTTTAATATTTATACAGGCAGCACTATATTATTTACTTATATTAAAATTTTTTTGTCAAATAACTTTTATTTTCGGATTCTACATTCACCTATTTTTCTACATAATTACCTTTTTTATTAAAGCACTTTTCATACCTGATAACTAAGTTTTGAAAACCTTCTTCAAAGAAATCTGCCGTCTGTTCTGCTAGCCAAGAGTTTACGGCCGCTTTCACTTCTTCGTCGTCACTGAACCGCTTCCCGCCAAGATGGTGTTTGAGGGAGCGAGGTCAGGGCTGTATGGTGCGTAGTCCAAAACTTCCCAACCAAAAGATTCGATCAAGTCACGAGTTTTTCCAGCAGTGTGAGGTCTTGCATTATCGTGGAGGAGCAAAATTTCTTTTGACAGCATGCCGCGCCTTTTGTTTTGAATTGCATTTCGGAGCTTCTTTAAAGTTTCGCAGTAAGCATCTGCATTAATTGTTGTTCCTTGTGGCATAAAGTCTACAAGCAAAACACTCCGTTCCCAGAACACAGTTGCCATAACCTTGCGCTTTGACAAAGTTTCTGCTTTGACCTTGACGGGAAAAGTAGCGTGTCGCCATTCCATTGACTGTTGCTTCGATTCAGGGGTGATATGGGATACCCATGTTTCATCTCCAGTAGCGATTTGACTCAACAGGTCATCTCCTTCTCTCTCGTAACGAGTCAAAAGTCTAATGAACTGGCCATCCTCTTCCTTTGTGGTCCGCTGTAAGGGAGTCTGGGTACCCACCGACAACACAATTTTTTGAAGTTGAGGTTTTCAGCCACAATTTTGTACAACACCGAACGAGAAACTTGGGGAAATTCCATTGAAAGAGTGGTTATTGTAAATCTTCGGTATTCACGAATTTTTGTTTCAACCGCAGCCACCAAATCATCAGTGATTACAGAGGGCCGGCCTGAGCGTTCTTTGTCATGGACGTTTTCACGGCCATATTTAAAGTCCTTTACCCATTTCCGTACTTTACCTTCACTTATTGCATTAATGCCGTAAACTTCGGTTATCTGGCGATGGATGTCTGCTGCCGATAAGTTTCTCGCAGTCAAAAAACGTATGACAGACCGTATCTCACAAGCGGCGGGCAATTCAATGATCTTAAACATTTTAAAGACGCACAGCGAAGCGTACACGTCGGCTACTGAGCTGCAACTGGCGTAGGTTTGTTCACAAAGGATGCCGGTAAGTGACGCGGTAGCTCGTTGCGGCGTCCGCGCGAACTAGGGAACTATACACGCGAACAGCCCTTACTTTAAAAATAACCCTCGTATTATCAAGGATACTATTTGAGCAATTTGACAATTCAATGGAAGAAATAGAACTGACACTTTGATTGATTCACAAGTTTGGTCAGAGTTTTCAACGGTATTATTTATTTATTCAAAATTTTTAGTTTTATTTTAAAAAGCTAGTTTATGTAGCTTTCTGCAACTGCCGTCGACCTCCAGCCTTCGTGTCGTTTCAAGGCTATTATGTTTACGCCTGCGTCAACCAAGCAGCGTTGCAAAAGACCTGCAAAAGCTCTGCCTACCATATTTTTCTACGTTCGGCAGTTGCAATGTCTTTTCTTATCTTGGCAAATCTATTAATGTCGAATCTCTGAGAGGTGCATTTACCGTTTTTATAATTTAAACAATATATATTTTTTGTAATGTGAGGTGGTAACACTATTGATGTATTTTTTGCATATTTGATAAAAATTATTGGTGACTGTAAATTTTCGGGTAATTTTTGTTTTGGTACTGGGCACTGTTAGTAAAAAAGTTGATCCAAGATCTTCCAAATCATTAATTTTTATGGAATAAAAAAATAATTTGATGCTTGTTTTTAATCTTTGGAAGCAATTGTGTATTTAAATCTTACCTTTGTTGCAAGATGTTTATCATCAGAAGCTTTTGCAAGAAAATCATTGTTATTATCTGGCCAAAAAGTAGTACCTTTTGGGCTGAAAACCGTCATATTTTTGATTTAGTAGTGCTCTAAGTTTCGCATAGTTTTTAATGTGAATTTGTTGATAAATGTTTACAGTACTTTGAAGCGTGGAATACTGTGACCACAATGTCGAAGGTTTATATTTTTTGATAGTTCAAAATACACTAACAACACTGATTGCAAAAAAGGAGTTGTTTTATTTTCCTTTCTCCAATGAATGAAAGTTTCATTTCACTGAAAATAGTGAATAATGTACATCATTATAATTGAAGAAACACAATTATAATGAGTTCATTATTAGACAGTCGTGGACAAATTTTAATTTAGGTACTATTTGAATATAACACATGACATTCACCTTTAATAGGTTGAAAAATTCACAGTGGAATAAAGCGTTTTCTTTGAACATTTTCTAGATTATCAAGGTGGAAGAAAAAGAAACTTATTGCATTTGTTTTTTAATTTAGTTCTTCTCGTCGTGCGTTTCGTTAACAATCTTTATTTAACTTTTAAAGTAATAATTTAAAAAAAAATGGCGGATTATATTTTTATATTTTAAGTATTTGACCTCAAATAAACTTTATAAAGATCACAAAAATAAACTTTCAGACGTACAATTTTCCGCTCTTTTTAAATCCGGTGTGAAAAACAGAGGTTCTATTTTTAAAAAACCGAGTTGACCTAAAAAAAATCTTTAAGGTGAAGTTGAAGGTTAATTTCAAGGTCATCATCAGATGCCCCCCTCCAAACCTAATAACTTTTGTCTCAAATATATTTTCTGAAAAAGTCAAATTCAGAAGTTAATTGCGTGGATTGATTAAAATGGGACCCCTGGTATAAATAAATTTAAATAATGTTTAATATATTAGATGCTAACTAGTTGCAGTTTTGATGGTGGACGCGGTCATCTAGTTTCTGTTTTCATCGATTCTTATGAATATTAGTTTCCTCACAAAGCTTTCGCAATGAGTCCAGTTTTCTTCAGTTTATATAATAATCTTTATTATGCAATTACAATCGATATGAGCTTTTAGAGCAGAGACCAGATGACGCCGCTCACTATACCGTCTTGGGCATGAAAATATGAAATGTTCCTCATCGTCGGAAAAACCACAGTCTCGGCAATCCGTGTTATCTCTTTGCCTGTGTTATGTAGAAAGTTTCCCATTTTCCCATGTCCAGACAAAAATTGTGTAAGGTGGTAGTTTACTTCGGCGCGTTTTCTTGATAACCATATTTTTATATCTGGTTTCTTAGTTCAAGACGTTCTGTTATCCACCTTGTTGTCATTCGTGTATACCATCATGGTGGCTTATCAACTTATTTCTTATTTTTATAAGTATGTCAACCGGTATAACCCCCGCGATTACACCGACGTCTTCGCCCGAAACTGTCCTGTAGGCGGAAGCTACTCCAATCGTCAGAGAACGACCTGTTTTGTTCACCATCGACTTTACTTTACCGTATTTCATTTACTGCCATCATACTTCGGCACCATATGTGATGGAGGAGAGTACGGCGTGTTCTAGTACCTTCATTTTACCATTTCTTCGTCCATGTGTGTTTGTCGTCAGTTTAATAATTTCTGTTGTCTGCTTTTTGGTTTTTGTTGTTATATATTCGACATGTTTAATGTAATTTAAGCTGTAGTCTATGTGAATGCCAAGAATTTTAATTCAGTTATCGAAATGTCCAGCAATATTATCCAAAATTAGAGACACGGGAGGTAGCCTCCTCCTTCCGGTTAGGAATGTGGCTTATGTTTTTTCTGACACCAGTTGGATCTCTGGTAGAGTCATCCATTCTTGGATTTGTTTGTAGGCTAACTGTGTGTTCTGTATAGCCACATGTTGGGTCTTGGAGTCACTATGGTGACTAGTGTAAGATCGTCCGCATAGGCTATAACGGTAACTCCCACCAGGTAAGGAAGGGGTAGAACTTCGTCTTATGATACGTTCCATAGTAAAGGACCAAGAATGGAACCCTGCGGGACTCTTCTCCTGCATTCCTTTGTGAAAGAAGACCCATTTAGGAGGTCGATCGTAATTTTAATACCTGTGAGGTATCCATACAAGGTTTGTAAGATAAGCGGGTGAATATTAGTGGTTTGTAACTGGTCCACTATGCATTGCCTGTTTATGCCATTGAATGCCTTTTGACGTCAATGGACACTACCAACGCGTACACCCGGTGACAATTTTTCCCCAGACACGATGTGGCCGCTTCAGTTATATTCTTCAACGCCGCGACGGTTGAGAACTTCTTACGAAATCGAAATTGCCCAGGGCTTAACTCAATATCTTTCAATATTTTGTGCATAATTATGCATTTGTAAACTTTCCCTATGTTGTGTAGGAGACAGAGTGACTTGGTCTTGCCTACTTCACGTTTTGGTATTAAAACAAGTCTGTCATGTTTCCAGACAACGGGGAATTTTCCTAGGGACAGCATCTTGTTCAACGCGATTTTGAAGATATCAGGTCTTACCCTGCCCACGGCCTTTATCAACTCATTTGGCACGCCATCGAGTCCTGGGGCTTTGCCATTAGCAAAGCGGATTAAGCATTTTCCACTTCTTTGTCAAGATTAAGGGGGTGCTGTCATATTATTTTGCTTCGTGTGTGATGGGTTCACCTTGTGGAAATAGGTCGTTGGTAGTGTCCACCGCTTGTTCTGGCGTAAGGTGGTTTATGTATCTAATCCCGGTTAATTTTTTCCGAACTATCTTGTATGGCATACCCCACACGTCACCATTAAATTGGTTGCAAAGCTCTCTCCATTTTTGCGTTTTAGCTCGTTTTATTGATTTCCGAAGATCCCTTTTAACATTCTATTTGTCATACCTAAAATATTATGAAGCAACCATTGTTTTCTTAAAGTAATCATTATTACTTACAATTTTCTCCTGACGTTTTATTTTAATGAAATGATTAGATTGTCTTTACATGAGAGCTAAGGGTAGAAATAAAACACTTTTTCTTTAAAAATACAGATTTCCTTCTTCAGGCGGTGGAAACAGAAGACAAAATTTACAGTAAGTTTTAAAATGATATGACTATGTTGTACACTAACGTTATTAATAGAACAAACTTTTCCTATATCTACAAGTAACTATTTTTTAATATTAATCAATTAATTTGTATGAATTTCTGTAAATTATCTGATTTAAAACTTACGGTAATTTTTGTCTTTTGTCTTTAACGCCTGAAGAAGGAAACACGTATTTTCAAAATACAAGGTGTCTCAGAGATCAGTCCCTAGGCTTGTATTTCCCTTATTTTTTGTTTTTATTATATTTTTTTTACTGTTCGTAAATGAGGCTAAATTTTCTATAAGATAAGTAAATACAATGTTCAAATTCTGCACTCGTATAATAGTAGCGATATTCAACTTTTTTTCAAATAGCATAATATATATTTTTTTAATATTTCAGATAGTACCTATTATTCTCTTTACAACCATATAAAAAAATATGGGTCTTAGATAAAAAAAGTACGATTAATAGTTGAGGCTGAGTTTGCCATGGAAATAACTGATTTTTGTCATTTTTATCTAGTAGCCTATAAAAACAATGCGTAATAGTATATTAAAGAACTAGTTTCAGAAGACGCATTTTATAAGACGAGTACGAGTCGCTAAAATGTCTTCTGAAACGAATTCTTTATACTATTTTTTCTATTTTGGGCTTTTCAGATTGATTTTAAAATAAAATTTCGCGAGTTTTTAAATTTAGGAAATTTTGAAGTGTAATTGCTAAGGTGGCAATATTTTCATTAAACTTTGGTTTAAATGCTAGTTTAAGTTTAATTAGTACATTTATCATATGTTTCATTTAAAAAAAATGGGTGGAAATAAAAATGAGTATTTAAATAAATCTACTGAACATTAATTACGGTTTAAATTAACGCACACCGAACGTAATGACAGCTTGGAAGTGTTACTACCGTTCGGAATAAAAATTGTTCTATTTCTATAAAAGAACTCGAATTTCTATAAAAGAACTCATTTAGGTGCTTTTATAGCTCTGTAAGCGACCCAAAATAGAAAAATTTAGTTGTCAAACTGATTTTCCTAATTTTTGAGTGTTTCGTTTATCATAATAAATATGAATGATACCAATTCCGAAAAGTGGGACATGATGCTAATGTGATTATTATTATTTTTGTGATTATGCTATAATAGAAAATTGTATTTACTTCTCTTATAGAGAATTTAATCTTATTTACGAAAATTTAAAAAAAATAATAAAAAAATAAAAAATAACGGAAATACAAGCCTAAGGAGTGATCTCTGGGACACCCTGTATATTACGATAAACGGAACACTGAAAAATTCGGAAAATCAGTTTGACAACTAACTTTACGCATTGTTTTTATATGCTCCTAGATAAAAATGACAAAAATCAGTTATTTCCATGGCAAACCTACCTTCAACTATTAATCGCATTTTTCTAACAAAAATTCGTATGTAGGACCCATATTTTTTATATGGTTGTAAAGAGAATAAAAGGTACTATCCAAAATATTAAAAATATTAAGCTATTTGAAAAAAAAAGTTGAATGTCGCTACCATTATACAAGTACAGAACTTGAAAATTGTATTTACTTATCTTATGAGAATTTAATCTCATTTACAAAATTTAAAAGAAATAATAAAAAACATTCGCCAGTTGTAATTTTGTTTAAATTACATTGTACTTTTAATATGTGTATTTAATTTAAATACAGGAAATTGGCGCCGAAACCAGGTCGTCTATATCGTGACGTCAATTCTCGTATAAATAACATATGGGTTTGTTTGATTTGTATGCAATTGTTTTTCAAGTAATAAATTAGGGGATCTTTACATAAACGAACCACCATTTATATTTGATTTATACGAGTATTGACGTCACGACCAATGTCAATGAGTTTAAAAATTATTATAAAGATAGTGAAGAAAACTCGTTAATTTATGGGGAATTAAAAAACAAACTTGAGATTTCGAAAAATGGCACATACAAAGTTGTTCTTCTTGATTAGTTGGATTAGTGGTTAAAATTAAATTAATGTACTTATTTCTGAGACACCCTGTATATATTTTTTGTAGTACTAGTTTGCTTTTTCATTTATGACTTTCTTAAATATAAATTTTATGAAAACACCCAATTCTGAAATATATCGACACATGATTTTACAAAGCGGTAGTGCCATTACAAAATTAGCTACTTATTTTTCTGAAGTAAAATTAACCGTAATTTGTTGTTTCATTTTGGAGTTAAATTTGTAGAACGTTCTACTCGTTTCATATGTTTTTTTGAATAATTTTCATTAATCGCATCTTATAACAAGCATCAAAATTAAGAATAAATGTGTTGCAATGCATTAATTTTGAAATAAAATAAACATATTTTAAATTGGATTGAGTACTTGAAAAGGTTAATGCCATATTACATAATAAGACGAAGTATTTGAAACAAAGGGAGACAATTACGAAAACATTTTGTATAAAGTTTTATTGCATGTTTTTTAAACGTAAATCCTTAATGTAAAATAAAATGTCCCATTTTGATATTTCATTTTATCTTCACTACATAACTGCCAAAAAAAGACAAATTCCGTGATACCGAATACTTCATGAATTCATAAACGTTGAAATAAAAACTGAGATATCTGCCAACTTATTTAACTTTCTTTATAACAAGTTAAATTACGGCCCACTAGCTCTATCTTATGAAGCAACAGAATTTTCAGAGACAAACTGAATAAAATGAAACAGCTGCATATGTCGTTTGAGCAACTAATCAAACTTTTTGGTTCGTCATTTCCAAGGACAATTTTAAAAGTAGAGCACGTTCTTTCATCTAAACTCTGAACCATATCAGTTCCGCACTGGGATAAAATGCTTTCATAAATAAACTAAAAACGGCTATTAAAGTGCAGCTGGTGCAATACTAGCAACGATCCCAAAGTTTCAAATGTACTTTAGAATAGCACAACCGGAGTGGATGATAACACACCTTTGTGTACCAAAGTACCACACCAAAACAGTGTACTTTAACTTTACGTAACAACCGAAAACTTGGAAGGTTAAATAAAAACGAAATGGCATCAATTTTAAATATCGAATTTTTATCTATTCGAAAAACAAATAACTTATTAGTCTTTAGACTGTTAAAATAGACACGTTTGTTTACTTAGCTTTGATTTCCGGATCGAAAGCGGTGCAAGTGGATAACATACAATCCATTGACAAACGCTGGTATTATCACAAAAAGTACAAAAACCTAAAGTATTGAACAGTTACATAAGTATCGAATGCGTCCGGGTTTTAAATAAGACTCAGGCACCAAACTCGATGTGTTTATTGTTTCCAATGGTGCGATGCAAGAATTCTTTTTGTAAAATGCTGAAGTGGAGGGCTTAAAATGCCATAAACTGTTAAATGTTCGGATCTACTTTATATGCTGTACGTCTTAAAGTACCTACATCCGAATACTTTTTAAATCTCTTTCAGATTTCTTATACTGCACCGAAAATATAGACTACATAATTCTTTTCAACTAAAAAATAACATCAGAATAACCTTCTTACGAGACTTTACCTAACAACAAAAGTTGTCTAGAAGTGAATATCGGTGCAAGAGTAGTCAAAATTTACCTGGATATGAAGGGCTGAAGAATTTTAAAAACAGATATTTTTTTGTATTTAGTATGAAAAACAGTCGTTTTATTGTTATGATAAAATAGTAAAAGAAAATACTTTCACTAGTTTTCTAATTGACTGCCAAATAACACATTTGCACATTGTTCATTCATTGACATCGTTTATAATAAACTGTTGAAATTGATTTTATTCTTTTTCATATACCTCGAAGTGAACCGTTGTGGCACGACTACAATATTCAACCCGCAATACTGTGGTATATCAAAAATGCAATGTTGTATCTTAGAAAATTTACGAAAAACTCATTACCATACTAGTTTTTGAAAAATTCGTTGTTGCCATATGTATACGCTAGGGGTTTGCACTACATAAAATTAAGAAAAATCACAATTTAAGTAACTATTTAATAAATGCTTCAAATAAACAAAACATGCGTACAACTTATCACTATTAAGTGTAAGTAATACAATTATAATTATTATATGTAATAATACTTGATTTATGGAGATTGAAACGGTTCAAAGCAGTCTACACACAATCCAACATTGCATTTTTTGCACATAGTGCGAATGATGGACTTACATGGATTGTTGGCACATATTTATTTCTTCTCATGAGTATTAGGGTAGCGCAAAAAAATCAATTATTTTTTTTTACAAGTGCCATGGAAAAATGAGTTGCTCCTCCGCATCGCAGTTTTTTATTTTTTCTCAACCCAATAGAAAAAAATTTATAATTAATTGTACAGAAAAATGTTTTGGGAGAATGTTGTGGGAAATTTAATGCTCTACAAAAAGGTATCTTATATTTTTCCGTAAACCTCACCATTTGAAAGATATTGAAGATTTAAGTTTGATTATTTTAAGACAAATTTCATTTTTGTTTATGAATTTTATAACTCGACAATAAATAAGTATTAGGTATAAAATGCGCAATACAAATTTTTGTAGAAAATTAACTGCTCTATAAAAATGGTGTCTTATGTTTTGGCGATTCAAATAAGCGTTCAAAAGATATTCATCATCAAACTTTCATGTGTACTGATTTTAAGTGTTTTTGATTAGATAACGTCTTTAAAAAATTTTCCACTATAGCTGGATATAGTCCTAGGGAAAATTTCTTCTCTAGAGAATTTTTGTTTAGTATTTTATTTTTTCTGTTTCCCTTGTGAACTAGGTCCACCTACATTTTTCTTTATCGTTAAGTTGTCTTTTACGTGTATAGTTTTTCTACAGCATTTCTAGTGTTTCCACAAATTATGATCTCGTATATGTGATAGAACAATTAAATATTAACAAATTTTGGGATTACTACATGCATTTATATGATATTTATCAAAAATATGGATAAGGAAATTTATTTGATCGGAAAACCCATGCAAAAAATTTCAGAACGTAAGTTGCCAACAGTTAAAGAGGTTATGAGGGTTTTATTTATCAGCTCAAAGTGTTAAAATGTTCTATCACACAAAGTGCTAAAAATGCAGTCGATCAAGTTATTGAACTATGGAAAAACCACCAGATTCTGACTAGTGAATCAACTAATGTAATAAAAAAATACTTCGCTATCATAAGCGATGGTTGAAATTGCAAAAATCTTTTGTGCGAAAAAATCATCGGTAAGAAACAAAAATGAAATAAGATTTCAGAATGAAATTAAAGCATTATTTGATATTGTAGATCATAAATTATTAAAATTGCTTGATGATGATATTCAAGAGCTATATTCAAATCAAAAAAGTGATACCCGGAAAAAAATTCTTTCTAATAACCCAAATAAATCAAACAGAACTATGAATATGATGGAAGTAGATGAAAGTCGTAAGTATTTACAACATTTAATTATTATAAATTTTAGTAATAATAAATTAAATTTATTATAAATTATAAATAATAAAGTATATTATTGTTTTTCAAATTAATTATATCATAAATGTCAAAATATCAATATGTTCATAGATGATAATTAAAAACTCTTTGTGTTCTTTATCTGATATCAAAATGAATGCGTTCCATATTTTTGCTTCAATTAATTAAATAATAACGCTTATTCTAGATTTGAATCAACCCTCAACCAGACATGAGATTATTCCAAGTGAAAAATCAGAGTAATCCTCAATGCTTACATTACATAGCTACAAATTTTGGTTCAGATTTAGAGTATGTGCCTCAAATACCGACAACACGAGCAAAAATAAATATTTTAACTCCAGAGCTTATCTCGACAAAGCTAATGTCAGTAGTATACATGCAATGTTCATTATTGCTCCAGTTCTAAGGACTGAGGGCGATAAAACATTAACATTGAAAAACGTGCATAACTTTTAAACCGCTAAATAAATTTTCAAAAAAATTTAGTTTTGGATAGGTTATTTATTATATAAAAATTAAGAAAAACAAAAATCAATCAGACTTATGGTCATAAAAATTTTGAGCTTGTCGGGAATGGTCTCCATCATGGCTTTTATGGTGGTGCTCGACACTTTCTTGGTCGCTACGATCCACATTTTTCTAAAACTTTCAATCGATTTTGTAGCCTTTTTGTCTGCTTCAAGCTTCTTTTCACCAAAGCCCAGTACCGCTCGATTGGGCGAACCTCAGGGCAATTTGGTGGGTTAGCCTCCCTGGGTACAAAATCGGCATGATTCTCTTCGTACCATTTTTTTGTCTGGTTACTGTAATAGCACGAAGCTAAATCCGGCCAAAAAAATGTGGATACCTTATGTTTACTCAGAAAAGGCCGCAATCTTTTTTGGAGACACTCCTTCGTGTAAATATCGAAGTTAATTGTTCCATTTGTTATGAAAGATTGGCTTCTTTCACCGCAGCTACAAATCTATTCTTACTATACAGGAATCCATCACGGTACATGTAAAAAAATTTAAAGGGCCTTAGGAAAAGAATTAATTTGGTTACCATGTCGCCATCATATTTATGAGATCATTTTAAGGAGTGCATTCGAAGTGTATTGGCCAGTATCATCCGGACCAAATGTTCTAATATTTAGGAGATTCAATAAATTTTGAGACACAGTCGATAAAACAAAGTATAAATCTGGTGTTGAAGATACTATGTTGCTAATATTGTTACGAATGAAAAAAATCATCTATCTACATTTATTACGCGATACTTACAGATATATTTGAATATAATTTTAAGTGTACAGGAAAATTTTCGATGTTTACGAATAATTGATTATTTTTGGTAGTTATCGCAACTCCGAGATAACTATAAAGAATTATTAGAATTGTCATTAATTTTTCTTGGAGAAATGCCACAAGACCAAGTTTCCTTTAAACGTCCTGGTGCAGTTCATTACGCAAGATGGATGGCAAAGGCAATTTCTTGCCTAATAATATTTATTTTTAGAAATGGATTTACCCTTTGTAAGAAAGAATTGGATGGTCTTCAACAACTTTGTATTTTTATAGTTATAGTGTATGTAAAAGCTTGGTTTTCATCAACTTCTGCGACTTCTGCTGCTAATCACGACTTAGACTACATGTAAAAAATGACTTTACATTTATAGTACTTAAGTGATGAACTTGCCATTTTATCACTATTTGATGATACCGTTTCATTAAACATAAAAAAGAATATTGTCGAAGCTGTTAAGACTCGCGATGGTACAGATTCTAAAGCAAGAAGATTTATAATTGATAAAAAAAATTAGATTCAATTCTGCAAAAAAGCATAAGTGATTTTGTTTCTAAGAAGTCATTGAAACTTTTTGAGCTCTTTGATCTGCCGTATGATTTTCTTGACAAAAATATTGATTTATGGACTACTGATGACAGTTATAATGAAAATAATGAATTTTTCGCACAATTGAAAGCTGTTAATGATGTGGCAGACCGAGGTGTCGCATTAGTAAGTGAATAAAACCAATGCTTAATAAAAAAACGAAGAGCAATTTCAATTTTTATTGTAAGTTGTTAAAGAGCATCGAAAAAATTACTCTAGTTGCAACAAAAAATTGTTTGAAAATTAATAACTCAGTTGAAAATTGAAATAGAAAACTTTTTTATAACTAATTGGACATTTTTTTTTTTCTAAAACTGAAACATATAATATATTTATAATAAAAACTTTGCTTTTGTATTAATAAATAATTAACTAAGCTATAAAAAATGTACAATCTTTTTTTATATGTAGACAAAGATACTTACACATCAAAAAAAATATTTTGAAGTTTCTCAGTTGATAAAAACTAAAATTCGTGTAAATTTTATCAAAACTCTAATCAAAAACTCTTAAAATCAGTACACATGAAAGTTTGATGATGAATATCTTTTGAACGCTTATTTGAATCGCCAAAACATAAGACACCATTTTTATAGAGCAGTTAATTTTCTACAAAATTTGTATTGCGCATTTTATACCTAATACTTATTTATTGTCGAGTTATAAAATTCATAAACAAAAATGAAATTTGTCTTAAAATAATCAAACTTAAATCTTGAATATCTTTCAAATGGTGAGGTTTACGGAAAAAATATAAGATACCTTTTTTGTAGAGCATTAAATTTCCTACAAAATTCTCTTAAAACATTTTTCTGTACAATTAATTAATGGTGAGGTATGAATTTTTTTGTATTGGGCTGAGAAAAAATAAGAAACTGCGATGTGGCGGATCTTCCTATTAAAATTAAGAGATCATATTTGGTGATAATTTTTTTTAAGGTGTCTAGCAACCCATTTTTCCGTGTCACTTGTAAAAAAAATTGATTTTTTGACCCACCCTAATGAGTAAGTTTGGTGAAGTGTTTCATTCCATCAAACGTAATATTGTGGGAGACGCGACACTTTGCTGATGATTCTATTGACACTGCTGGACGTCCCGCTCCCTTTGAAACTGTACCGTATTTCTGCAAAAATATTGTAGCTACCCCTGATGCCTATACGGTAACACCCCAGATTCTGATCCATCTGATCGGTACCACCCATAAAGGTGTTATACTTTTCAACTAACTTTGGACGAGTAACCATTATATTGCGTTTGTGTTTTTAAGAGACTTGGGCACTCACTTGTGTACCCCAGGAAGATGAAATCATTGTCACTACTGCATTATCCATCCATCGTACATATAAATTTCCATCGGTCTTTTCAATAGCTGACTCATAATATCCACGATCCTTCTTTGCAAATAATTTTTGTGAGTCAGGGGACAACCTACTGGAATTTGATTATCTCTAATTGTTCTGATGGCCGAATAACCAGAAAGTGTCAGAAAAGAAAAGAGGGCCGAGTTCGAAAACAAATTGTCTATATAAAAATGGTAACGCAATGCTGATTTTTTTCTTGGCAATTTATTGAACATTACAACAAATAGGCTGGCGGCCCTAGCAAATAGCACGTCATAATCGTTGTCCGCCTTCGGACTTTTCCCTTGATATAGTTCAAAGTTAACTAAATAACCAATCTTGATTGTGAAAGTGGTGCATGGGGTTAATAATTTATTAAATCAAAAATACACCTTCCTCTTTCGATTAATTAATTTAATCATTATGAAGTCTAATAAAATGGTGATGTTAAAATGAATTTATAGTTGAAATTAGTTATTTGTCGGATAATAAGTTAACGTACATTTTTGAAGGCGATAGTTGTTTGGACTTCATTGTTTAAAATTAAAACTTAATATTATAGTTCCATTTTCTCAAATGGTATTATGGCTCGTTAGACCGAAGCACATGTCCAATTGTTCAACTTTTAGACAGCATTTTTCAAGTACACCCTTTTACAACGAAAATTCAATAGGAAAAGAACTTATAATTTTTGCGAGAAAACGAGATTAACTTTTGCAGATACACGGATACAAATTCGGAACCGACAACTCCAAACAGGTAAAATCCCCCAAACTGCCCAATATAAGAATGCATATTCAGACGCATTAGTGTAAACACGGCGGCCTATACTGTAGAGAGAAAATTGCTCAATAAATCAATTATTTATGAAATAATCCCGTCACAAATTTCTCATATCGTCAGCTGAGTCCCAGTAATGCCTTTTAGAAGGCAAGGTGTTATATCCGCTTACAAAGAGAATTGCTATAAAACAGCGAGTCTGATCAAAAGTTATTTTGGGGTCAGCACAATTAAAAAATAATGTTGAATGATTTCGTTGTCTATAAATTGTTCAAAAATGTCAATAATTGACATATTTTCACATTTCGAATAATATGGTTCTGGGAAAGGGGGGGCACATTCCACATCAAAATCCGGAATATTTCGCCGGAGCCCATAGTTGGCGTGAAGATAAATTGTACATCAGCCTATAAGTTGAAACAATGGTGTGAATCAAAAAAGTAATATCGAAAATTATATATTATCCCCCAATATCCTCGTCTGCAGAGTTCTTATCTGTATCTACATGAAGTTCAGGTGGTTCGATATACACATCACAATCAAGGTCATCGTCATATATCATGCTAAGTACGTCTTCAACCGTAAGGCCACCCCTGTAAGATAGCATTTCTGAATTATTATAACTTACGGAGCTCAAGCACCTAGCGTTGCCGCTTAGCAACACACAACTACACGTGCGTATAGCACGTGCTCAGGTAAATACATTTATCTACAGTTTTGCTAGAGTTTTCCTATACAGGGTTTTTAAACTTAAGTCGGTACTATTGGTAACTTTGTTACTATTAGAGCTCTCGTCACTATGGTGAAAATAGATTAAAAATCAAACATCGCGTTCGCGAGTTATGTCAAATTGTTCAATTTTTTGAATGGGACAACCTGTATACAATATTCTCAATCGATAGGAAATTGAACACTGTACAAAAAGTGTCCTATTATTTTTTATCCTAAAGTCAAAAATGACAGAGTTATTGATGATTTTTCTAATTGGTTAAGGTCGCTGTGTTAGTTATAACTTTGCCTTAGCTTAAAGTAGAAAGTAGAAAGAATATCAAACCCGCGGGTGGTCGAGTAGTAATGCCAAGGACGTAGTAAAATTTACTAGTCGGAAAACTTACAACAAATTCTTGTCTACTAATAATAATAATAATTATTTAATTATGTATTTTAATTTTTAAGAAAAGTACAGAAAACGCGCTAAAAATCTATATACTAAGATTCAAAATTTGTCTGTTTCATTGTTTCTTCGTTTCTTCGTTTCTTCGTTTCTTCGTTTCTTCGTTTCTTCGTTTCTTTGTTTGTTTGTTTCTTCGTTTCTTTGTTTCTTTGTTTCTTTGTTTCTTTGTTTTAGTGACTAAAATAGGCTTTCATTCACTTGTAACTAAAATGTTTAAAAAGCAAATATTTCTGTGTTTATGTAAATAACCTTGACAACGAAATCTGCGCAACCATGATAAAATTACAAACAACTTGAAATTTTGCTTTTTCGCAAACGTCGTATATCACACGCGAGAGAAATGCCACTATAATGATGCATTTCTCTCACTTATAATATAATATACTATTACTTGTGGACCGAAGGTCCGTAATTGCTCCTGTTTTAGTTGTTTTGCCAATCAAACTTGCTGCAGTGGAGTCCCCTTGTTGACTTATAACATCGACAAGTGTAATATTTTCTTGTTCATTAATATCATCTTGTTTAACAAATTTGTAAGATATGTCAAACAGTTACCGTGATCTATGCCCTTGAGCTTGTGATTTTGTCAGCACTTTGTGACGTCTATGTTTGGCAAATAACAAGGTCTGACATTATGTAATACACTTAAATTCAAGGTACGTATCTGTTTTTACACTTTGACAAAAAAAATTATTCACATCGTAACAGGATTTTGATGAAAAAGCCAAAAATAAATGTTACTTACAGTCCAGAACACCTACCCGTAAAGTGTTAAATTTAAAATAAGAAAGTGATTGTTGTTACGGTTTATTTATAAAGTTTAAAGTAAGGTATCGCAGTGTTAGATGACCCCACACGGCAGCTCTTAATTAATCGGAAGTGGTCGTGGGTGTATTAAAAATCGTTCACAACGAGGCCTCTACCCTGCTCTGAAAATTTATAAGGCGCCACCTAGGTTTCTGTAAGAGAAATATCTAGAACCACTAGGTACTCGTAGATCCAAAAATAAATAAACCGTAGGTGCACAGAAATCAATATATTGTGTTAGCGACCAGAGTTCAACTTACATATCACGTCACACATAACAATACCAATATCAAATACAATCAATAGCATATATCTAACTAACTCCCAGATACGATTCATGCACGAGAGCGAGTTAACAAAATGGTATATGACGTTGAGGCATAAGCGCCCCCAAATAAATTAGTTGAATGGAACGTCACAAACCCTGTTGAATCCCTTCACATAAGTCGCACGACAAACTATGGTTCAAAAGGTACTTAATGCTAATGTCGACGGATACCGGAACTTGGCCGATTATTTAAATTAAATAAGTTCAACGCGCACATAAATGATTGTACTGAAAGGATCCTTCAAGCTCACATTATAATAAGAAATAGGCGCAACAAAGATACGGTGTTAAACTTTCAACCACGATACAAATACATAACGCGATAAAATTAATTAATCAATGGCATGCATAAAGAAATAACTTAGCTTGTGTAACCAGGAGTTTTCTGGGTTTGACACTTAGTCGCTCGAGATAACAGCTCTCGTATCCAAATCCAATATCTGAGTATCCACGAAGAAAAGAAATTAAAATGGCCTCCACTGATAACAGTTTCTGGGTTGCACCAATGAGTAGATAACCAGCTTATCTTGAGTGGTGGCCTCGAATTGATAATAGCCTTGCGGGAAGTTTATTTCCCAGAGAAGTCTAGTAGGCTTCGTAATTAGTTTACTAAAGGGCGCACTGGAATCGTAACCAAATGTTTATTCCCTAATTAGAATGGGACGAATTTACTGCACTCGCCATTTATTAAACACGTGTCCAATGGTTTAGTTTTTAAACAGCATTCTCCAAATACACCCTTTCACTACGACGATTTAGTAGGAAAAAGAAAGTATCATTTTTGGCGAACCACCGAGATGTCAGTTTTAGGGTACACGGACGCCAACTAAACAGCCAACTCCAAACAAGTAAATCCCCAAAACGACGCAATATAAAAACGCACACTCAGACGCGTTAGCGCAAACTCGACGGCCTATACTGTAGGGAGAGAATTTTCTAATAAACCAATTATTTATGGAAAAATCCCGTCACAATGTCTACTTCCGCTATAACCGGAAGTTATACAATGACCATTATAATTCTATAATATAAATCTACAGATTTGTAAACAAATCAAATTTAGTTTTTTAAGCTCCAAAAACTCTTTGTAATATTTTTTCACAAAAATCTTCTTATAATAATTTAAATTCAAGTGGTATATACAAACTTACTTGCTCGTGCAAAAAAGTATATATTGGTAAAACTACTAGAAGTTTTAGTATAAGGTTATGTGAACATTTAAGATATATTAAAAATAGAAATAGATACCCTAATAATCTTTCTTCAGTTAAATCAACCTTTGCTCAACATGTTATTGAAAATAGAAATGTACATGAAAATCAAACCTTAATACATCCTCTCCGAATTAATAGTTATAATAAACAGATTTTAGATATTTTAGAAATTATTTACATTAAAACTACTAATCTTAAAATTATTCTTAATGATCAAACCAAATTTGAAGATCTGATTTTTGAATATAATGATTGCTAAAGTTGAACCAAATTCAGAAATTTTACACAATAATTGTAGTTAAGATATTTTATGTTAATTTGATTATTTAGAATTAAATGTCATTAATGTCACATTTGAAAATATTATCTGACGATGACGTTAAAATTTATAACGTCGAATCTATAGTCATATATTAATAAAGTATATTATTATATAAGTATTGGTAATTGCAAGAATTATAGTTTTATATATAAATCAAATTGATTTAATCTCCATAAAGGGCTAATGGCCGCTTTACGTGGGACACGGTGTATATGGACTTAATATTGTTCATCAAATGCTATCGCTGTCCCTTTAAGTTCAAACGTTATTTTAGATAAATTAGGTGTGGTAAAAATCCTAGATATTTTGGACTTAATACACTTTTGCTTTAAGGTAAGTTTTTAAAAATTCTAAAAATATATCTTAAAAATAATTGTCAATAATATTATACAGGGTGTATAATAAATAAATGGAAATGTAAATACTGTAGAGCAGTGAGCTCAAAATATTAAGATTTAACCAAAATCACTTAGATAAAATGTGGCTCTTTACAGACTTATAGAGTGTTTTATTTGAAAATTTAAAACTATTTGTACCTGGTACGTTAAAACAATTACACGTATTATTGCCATATGTGGTAGGAAGTGAGAGTGAACACCCAACTAAATTATGTGAAATATGTGTTTCCGCTAGGGGCGTTTGACAGGGGCAAGGGATTTTTTGACCCCTTCCAAAATGTCAGAATTCTCATATTAACACAATGTTTCGATTTTCCAATACTTTATTTTAAAATAAAATACTCTTCCTTCGTAACGATGAAGTCATTATTTTGCGAGATATTTAAAGTGAAACATAAGGCCACACAGTCGGTCACAGTCGATTATAGTTTAAATTCAAAATAGGTTTAATTTCTTTTGAGCTTTTTTTTTAAATTAGAAAAAATATTGTATGTTACACGTATCGAAACATGATTTTTTGAAAATCTCGTCTAAAGCTGGTCTGTCTTTTCCAGAATTTTACTGTAACTAACTTTCCAAATCACGAAGATGGAAGTACATCTACACATAAGCCGGTTTACACCTTAAAGTAAGAAAGATTTATACAAAAAGAAACACAATTTGAACACTGTATTAATTCATAAGGCATCTTAATCATAAACTATATACTTATATACAAAAAAAAACAACAAATTTCATCAAGTTTATCAAAATCAAATACTGAAAAACGTATCGAATAGAAAGAATGGCCTATTTTTGGTATAAATAGTTTTTGTCGACATTCTTGTTATTACTATTGGTAGTGATTACTTTTGTTGATTCAAAATAATAATTACATTTCTCTTCATCTTCTATACATTTAAGGCAAACCTTATAAGATTGTGCTCTGACCAAAACTAATATCTTTGTTAATTTTGAGTTTAAGAATGTGTAAAACATAATGTTGTGGACTGGTTAGTCTTGGCAATGCATTTGTTGACGGTTTAGAAAAACCGCTAAAACCTAAACATGCTAACCTTGACCCACCTTAGTATTCTAATGTAGTAATATTGATTAAGTGTGTAAATATAATAGAAAGTACAACAAAAGTAATAACAACTAATAAATAATTTTGCGGTCTAGTGTACTCACGCCCTTATGCCTCGCGTCTTTAGACCATTGCGCCCTCGCCCAATAGTCCACGAAATAATATCATAGACCGGTATCATAACCCTATAATTAAGTAAATTTTGTAGCATGTGTTTTTTTAATGTTTGACATTATAATACGCGATAGATCTATTATTCTGTTATTAATTTCCAAGCTTTTCTAAAGTCTATTTTTGTAATAAAGATTTTTACTATGATTTAAATCTGAGATGTACCCTCTTGCAAAAATCGACTTTTTTTCAAATTTGTCTCACCTTAAAACGGCTCGAGATATTTTCGTTTCGAAAAATGTTACAAAAGATGTGTCTTTATTTTTCGATTTAGATTTTTATATACGAAGGCATCTTCGAGGTTATAGTCAACAAATTGAGCCGTAATTTGACCACAACTTGCTTATTTTCGGACCGATTTTCAAAATTCAAAAGAATCTTACGCGGATAAAGAAATAAACATTTATGGCAGTTTCAATTTGCGTGTTTTCAAAAGCTATAAGAGAAAAACATTTCCGAAAAAATTTCAATCGAAAACTAAAACGGTCATAATTTCTAAATTATAATCGATAAAGAAAAAGTTCATTTAAGAAAAACGTTCATTTTGTGCCCCTGTCGCATAATGTGTAATAAAATTTTTCTTTTTTTTAAGCAATTTTACATTGTTAATACGAAATACTGTAATTTTTACATTTTTATAACTTCGGAACCGTATTACGTAAAAACATGAATAAAAAAATATAAGATTTGTAATTTTGCAAATTTTCGAATGGCTCAGCTGTAGAAGGTTCAATTTCACCCGAAAAAAATCTGTTTATGAACACTGGCCCACTTGAGGGAACGGCGTTACTTCGTTCGTGAGGCTCCATAAAAATATGGGTACATACGGCCATAAGCTTGTCTAGACACAATAACTTTAAATTTATTGTTCCTATTATCTGTGTAATTTATAATTCGATTGTGTTTAAAATTTAGTTTGCATTTATTTTTGGTAATATAATTAAATATAATGGTTTGAAAACAGTACAATATTTATGCAGGTTTTCAGTAACTTAATTAGTAGATAATACGTAACAACAACAGCAATTTTGTAATTACTTAAAATGTAGCCATTTGGATTACTTAACAATTCTATGTAACGTTTGTGCCGGGAATAGAGTTATTAGTGCACTTTGATCTCGGTTGTGTTTGAAATCTTACTGTAACTGCAAAATTAAACTTACTCTGAAAACGTATAAGCTTTAGTGAAAAGTTAATCTAAGCTGTGGAAAACAACGTATCTAAACACAATTATTGTGCAAGACGGAGCCATTACAGCTCAGTCAGTTACATATTCACTCGTTGTTTTCTTAAATAACAGTGCTTTGTCGCTTTCTAATGGAGTCCAATTACTGCAAGGACTGAAGTTAAAATCCGGCGACCGGAACCGATCCCTAATTGAGTTTGACGCGAGGACCAAAAGCTACGTTCCAGCTACTCACTTCGGGATCAAATTGAATCGCAACGGATCCGGTTAGAGTGTTTCCTGTTCCCGCGCTTGATTAAAGATTCCCCTCGCCTTGTCGATTGATTAACTGGGTTAATTGCAAACATCAAATGTTGAACTTTTTTTTATTACTTATGAAGTATTAAACTTTGATTTCGTTACGAAACTTTTATTTATTTTTCGCGAAAGGTTCCTTTTTAGTAAAATAATTTGAAACCAAAGATATTACCTTGTAAAATATTTTATTAGAAGGTTTTTAATTATTTTCTAAAACTTGCATCGCGGCTCAGACTAAGCTTTCAGTATAATTTCCTTGCTTGCCTCGACTTTGTACACGATACGCTAATTAGTAGGTAACTCCTTTATGCATTTTAATGAACAAAAATAATCTGCAAATTTGGATGGCAAACTTTGTGCTTTATGAATATCACTTTACCTATTACTTAGTAACTATGTCTTTAGATAATTTTAATAGAAATATGTTATTGAATTACTATGATACATAGATCTTCAATTATTACAATAATTATACAGAACATGTAACTTGTAAATTACATATTTTATTAGTATGTATGTTTTTTCGAGTCAATTTTTATTTTTATTTCTTCGAATCTATTATTGTTTTAAAATTTTGGACATGATCGATCTATCCAAAAGCGCATTTTAGAAGATGTTAATTGTAATTTTTTTTTTAATTATTTACAAACAAATTTAAGTGCATCATTATTTATTCCAGTTCTTAAACAAGATGGAAAATTTTGCGACTGTTTCCAAACCAGAACACCGTCTCTTTTTTAGTTTTTCCGATGAATTAGAGTTAGTACATTATAATACTTTTAGGTCGACCATCCATATACACGATATCTCAAAATTCCTGGAACTGATTTTAATGTTATTTGGTGTAGACATAGATGTTATTTCAAGTATAGGAGATTTTGACATAAACCGTTATACCAAAAGGACATTGAAGTTACATAATACATTTTTTTATTTCTGGAATATTTCCAAAAAATTTCTTTCTAGACATTTGTTCTTCGAATACAGTTTTGTAAGGGTATTGATTGAACAAAAAGTTATGAAAGAAAGTTTGCGGTAAATCGTATTATCTATAACTTTCAATCGAATTGTTCTTTTTACAACGGAATTTTCTTTTTTCAATTTTTATGAACACAATTTTTGCGAACTTCTTTCTATTTGCTCTTACACGTTAATATCAAGGCAATGTTGAATGCTGAATTAAACGCTTGTCTTTAGTTTAATTTGGTTTAAATTTAATTTAGTTGGTTTTGACAGAGAAGTTTCTGTAAACATTGTCACTTCAGAATTTTTATTCTAACCTACCTTGCTCTAAATGGAAGGATATTTAAAATTAAAATCTTGAATTAAATAATTCCAATTTTTCCTATAAAATCCACTCAAATTAGAGATTGATCGGACATATGGAATAACACGCTGAAATTTGGTGGAGACGTCGACAATAGTGTCCTTAATGAAATCTCAAAAGGTCCTAAAAATCCGACTTGGGAAAAATCAGTCAATTTCGAATAACTACCGCTGTCTTAAGAATTTCGTTTTTTGCCTAGACCACCTCGTATTATTGGACACTTGGTTGCGGTGTTTCGATATAAAGGGGGCGTATGATATGACGTGGAGATGTGGAATATTGCAAAAACCTCACATATACGAAATCAGGGGTAACATGATGAATTTCGTTAAATCGTTTCTTACGCACCGCCGATATCGGTTCTTCTCATGTACTGTCAAATGCTGTACCCCAAGGATCCACCTAAACTGTACTGTTTGCTATTGCTGCATTGCCGCACTACAAACTAGTATTGTTTATAAAAGACCGTGTTATTAGATGCTTGTAAAATTTAAAATTTTTGGGTATGACGTTAGTTGAAAAACTAACGTGGGCTTCGCACATATTCATGTTAAAGGAGAAATTTATTCAGGCATTGAATATATTAAAAATTGTAGGTCATAAAAATGGGGAGAAGAACCAAAGTGCTTGATACGTAACTATAGGGCTGTCGTATTATCAGTGGGTGCGTAGTATGCTCGTCAGCGCGTGGCAGTTTATTACGGAGTTGAGACACTGTACACCCCTGGGGTTGCGCTATTCTAAAGGACACTTTTCTACCAGTCCGGTGGAAAGCCTACATTGCGAAACAAGATTAATGTCGTTGAACCAGAGAAGGGTCACTTTAACTGCTGGTTACATGTCTCGGATACGGGCAAACCCCGATCATTTAAACTATAGATTTCTTTTTAAGGCGCTAAATGAATATTCTCTGAGACCGACTATAACCCGACCTAGTGGTGTCCGTTTTTGGGAATGCATGAACTCGTTAGATATACACTTCCCTAAATTAATCAATTAGGGTCCGAATGAAATACCACTATGGACTATTCCTGATATACAAATAATTCTTAGTTTACAACATCTACCAGAAATGTCGTACCACCCGGGTTTTAATGAACTGCGTTACAAATATCGTGGGACAACTTTTATTTATACAGAGGGTTTTAAAACTGAAGAGGGAGTGGGCTGTGCCTTTTTTATAAACAATACCGCCCATTCCTGGACGATGGACAAGCACAAATCTATATACACGGCGGAATAGTACCCTATTTGGCAAGTTCTTCTTTAATATGTGAAAATGTGGGTAGATGTGGTTAGATGTGTCGTAGTCACAGACTCGCTGAGTGTTTTACTAGGAATATAGGATATGTATACTATGGATTCCATAACTCAGACTATACAGTGGCTCTAATTAAACATATACAAGAGACAGTCCAAATAACGTTTTTGGAGTCCGTCCAAGCCCCATAGGTATAAAGGGTAACGAAGAGGCCGATAAAGCTGCATGCAACGCAACCACACGATTAGTACCCTGAAGAAGAAAATTATAGAAAATTGGCAAGAACGCTGATCAAGAAGTAATACCCAACTCACCGCAATAAACCAGAGGTGAAATCTGAATATCCTGTATTTGAGCTGTCCAGGTAAGAAACAGTGATTACCCACAGGTTGCGTATCGGCCATACAGCAATGACACATCAGCATCTGCTGAAAAAAGAGAACTGCCATATGTGTAATATAAATGTGACCGTTACGCATATTCTTTGGAATTGTTCCCAGTTTAAAGGCCCACGCGAGCTGTATGATTTAAAACCAGAACTGAAAAAAATTTAACGAATCTAGACAGAATCCGAAATACTCTGCCGTTTCTAAAAAGTATTAACATGTATAAAAAAATCTAGTGCACCTACCTACATTATAATACTTACCTTAATACCATGGGTGCGAGCTAATAACCACTGTAGTTGATGCTTCTTAAAAAAAACAATAATAATAATAATAACAATAATAATAATAACCCCTTTAAAGAGTAATGCTTAAACGCTATTATTATTAATTTAAGAGAAAGAAAGTTGTCAATTGAACTTTGTGCATCTTCAACTCACATTCTTTCTCTGAAATATGATTTGCCATCCTAAATTGTACCTGTCAATCGTGCATAATAGGTTAGGTTCATAGCTTCTACAAAATTAAACAAAATATTTTTACTCTCTCGCATAGCCATGTGAGAAAGTACTGTGATCGTGATTGTAAAAATCTTCCTCTTCATTCTTACGTAGAAGCACCACGAATAGAAAATTTTGATTAAAATTTAATATTTAGGGGTTTCTAGAAGTTTCTCAGAGACATTTTTTTCTATTCCTAAAATTAATGTTTACAAAATGACTAACTTTATCCCTTTACTTTCAATTCAGTTGTTCTTCGGACAAATTACGCTATAAATACTATGTATTTATGGCAAATTTTGATCTCTGACTTTGATTAAACCAATTTTAATTCTGTCTACCAAGGAATTTAAGAAAATAATATAATAATAATAAACACCTTTATTCTCTATTCAATATAAATCATTATAAATGAAATTAACTTATTATAATATACTTACTACAGATTAGGCAATAACATTATGTAGTTCAGGTAAACCTGTTTTTCCACTAAACTATGATATTGAAAATGAATGTAATGAAATAAATGTGTCTCCTTTGCAAAGTTTGCAGACAATAATAATAGCCACGAACTACTGCATAATTTCGTTTATTTATTTGATAGGAGGATGTTTTAAATTCCTTGGAAATATATTATAAGCACTATAAATTTGACAAGTAAACTGTCATCTAAAGTACATGGTTTTCTGATTAAGTTAATTTGCGGTCTTCTTAGTATGGTCAAATGGTGCACAAAAGGGAATCGAGGTAGAAAGTTCTGGGTTGTAGTGGTTTATTTTATGTTTTTTAATATGCTGAATACTATTCTAAAGTTGTCCAACAAAAATTTACCAAGCAAATATAACGAATCATAGAAAAATTAAGATGAGAAATAGCTGTTTTGGCGGGTAAACATTTATTTCAAAATACATTGTTTTGTATGTGGTACTCGTATTCCTGAAGATTACAACAACTGTCTTGTCATGAACGTAATTTGATATCAGGTGACAAAAATAGAGATGAAAGACACAGTTATGAAACAAGCTGAAGATGATTTTTGGTGCATCATTTATCAACTCCACCCAACCAATAACAGACATAGTGGCTGCTGATTCTCAGTACTATGATAAGTGTTTAAAAACACTGTACAGGGTAGCCAGAAAAATAAATTTTATTGGTGAATAGGCTAAGAGAAATTGCTGAAAATTATTTTCAAGTTCAAAATGGGCACTAGGTGGCGTAATTCTCATAACCAATCAGAAAACGGGATTTTTCTAAGAAATATGCACGTTAAGAAATATTTCAAATAATGTCATTCTGATTATTAGAAAATTTGCAGTTTCTTTTGTTTGAAGTATTTTGCTCTGTCTTATGAAATAAAGTGATGAGGAAAAGTTAAGCTACAACAATTATTGCACATTATCATGAAAAATTTAAATGGGACGATATATTTTTATTTATATGGTTCGATAGACGATAACATTTCCAAAAAGCTAACGCAAACTGCAAATTTCTATCTTTTCTCTCACCGCAGATATTAATAAAACAAATACCATTAGCAACTGCTATATCGTATTTTCGAAACCTAGAAAAAAAAGCTACCGAATCGTAAATTATAATATTTTAATAAAAATACTCAAGATGTAATGTAAAAAACTACATTTCGAGTCTCTGGAATGGCCACTAGGTGGCGAAGTAGCCGTACATTTGCAAAAAATTGTCAATCTATTCCCAAGACTTTATTGAAATTATTGTGATACTATAATATTGTTATATTGAAAAACATAATATTAATTCTCACAATTAAATTAATGGCGTCCTAAATATTCAAATTGTCGTCCATTATTTTATGCACCGAAATATTTTGTCCTGCATGCTTTGAACAGTAGTTGTTCTTGTTGCAAATACTACATCTTTTACGAGTCCCCACAAATTAAAAAACCTGACATGTTAAATCTAGAAGGCCATCGAAATATGCTACCCCGTCCTATCCATCTAACAGCGTAGGTGTAATTTAAGACTTCCGCGCAGTTAGACCCAAGTACGCTGGACAACATTATGCTGGAAAAACATTTCTTGGCGAATTCTAAGTGGCACGTCTTCTAAGAGAATCGGCAGTTCTTCTATTGAAAAATGCAGATAATTCTTTCCATTCAGTGGATTACCAAAGAAGAAAGGTCCTATAATTCGCTTACTACAATCCCCACCGAAACATTTATAGACCAATGACCTCGATGTTGGACTTCTTGCATCTAGTGTTATTATGTTATTATGCAAATTCACGCCTCTATTACTGTAAAAAGCCTCATCTGTCTATAACATACGCGAAAGAATGTATTCATATTGTTACATCATTTCCAAAAGCCAGTGACAATGATCGAGTTTTTGGTCAAAACCTTTGACAGTCAATGGCTGATACAGTACCAAAGTGATACGGTTATAGCTTTGAAAAGTTCAATAATATTTTAAAAAGCAATAATTTTATATTGTAAATTATTACTCGTGATTTGCCAGTGGTTATAAATGAGAGCAATAGCGTGGGATTGAAAATCCAAAAAATGTAGGTAAATACAAAAAAATCATAGTGGAGGCCTTGTTTTCTACTCATAATTTGTAGAACTGGAAATTAGATAACCGGAGGAAATTGAGTATTTAAGCACATTAGTCGGCCTCGATGAAACATGATAGATATAACAATTTACTTCCTAGTACATTAGTACCCACAACTATAAGTCAATAATTATTATTGACTGCCTTTACTCCTTGAGAATGTTTTGGAGTTACTTCCATGTCTCCCGCAATAGCTCAAGTACTATGATAGGGATTGTAGGCTCCCTAAGCTATATCTTTAATAATGTTCTCTCCAATATATGGTTAGATTTAATTTTACTCATTATAAAACCGATTAGCCTAACTGAAAAAATTTAATGTATATAAATAAAATTTCCAATTGACACCAACACCCCTACCACATGATGTTAAAGAGTTGAGAAAACACGTCCACGTCGAAGAAATAACAGATTTTCTTATCGTTTACGAGAAGGTATGGTTTTTCCGGTGATACATCTAATATTTTAATTAGGTTTTGAAAATTAGAACCTTGATCAGTTACTATTGCTCTAATATTGGCACCGCATTGTAGTTGTAGCTTTTCTATGCAGTTTAATACTGTCGACTTCAATTTGTCACCTTTGCATATCGTATTTGTAAAGATGTAGCACAAGAGTTGTTTACATTTTTTATATATAATTTTAACCATGATCACGTATCACTTTGAGATGGTAAAACATTTAAAACCTACTTTAAAGTTAACATTTTGGGGCTCGAAAAATATAAGGTTAGTGAAAATTGTTTATATTCCTCTATGTATCTCCTACTTCTTAGTGGTTTATTTTTTAAGTCCACTTGGTCTTTTACAATTTGTGTTCCGCTTTCGGGAAGAAAATTATCACATAACTGTTTAAACTCTGTAGTCGTTGTGCCTTTGTTTGGTGATGTTTACTTCAATTGAAGTGTTCTCTTCTCGCGTTGCAATATAAGAATGTTTCTCCGTAATTTTCTTTTCCTAGGAGTATTTGAGTTGCAAGGAGTAGTTTGGGTATAGCTAGAGATCTTAACAGGCATTTATTTACATCGATTCTGAAAACACTTGTATAAAACATCTAAAAATTTCATTTATTGTTTCGCCAATATAGCAAGGTATATATCATTTGAATATTGGGTTTTAGAAATTGACAAGTATTTGCCACATACTCGTTAGGTTTTTATAGTCAACATTTTTATGCAACAGATCGGACCTTCCACATTCTGTTAATCATTCAAAACACCTACAACAAAATGTTTGTAATTTTCTTAAAATTCTTCATGTAACTTAACTCGCCTGGTTAAATCTCCTTTGGGACACCTGAAAAAACTGATTCTACCATCATATTTAATAAATAAATTAATTCAAGTTATGTATTTGCGGTTACGGGATGGGGGCGCAAATTTTAAACTAATGGCATTTTTTTATTCAAATAATTTTATCGTGTTAGGTAATTTTAAGCAGCAAATACGTTAAAGATAATCTCATGGATATACAAAATTAGGTTTCACCCGTTTTTGTTAAACAAATATTCTTGGATTCTCAAAAAATTGAATTTGTCCATTATTAACCTAGGTCAACAATAGAACAAATAGTAAAAAATATTTTTTCTGCAAGTTGTAGGACCAATGGTTACAGAGATATGTATGTCCTGGGTCCATTCTTAGTAGGCCACCCTGTACATACTGAGCATAAAATTTTAACATATTTAACATTGAAAAACGGTCATCAAAATGGGAACAACGTTTTCGATTAGTTGAAACAGCGGCTGATGTAATTCTTGAAGAGATACGATCAGAACCATGTGCTATTGATGACTATCCTCGTCCACATTCTTTGTTGGAAATCTTGTTTCTGATCTTCTCAAAGTTTTTTTAGAACAAATGATACTCAAGAAGAAGCGAGGGAACACTGACAAGTGGACGAACAAAAGTTTTAACCATTTCACACAGTATTATTAGCGCTATCAGGCCAACTTCTTTCTTTTCTAACAAATGGTGGGTTCTTTGAAGGCTAGAACTGTCTTTTCACATCCTTTTGTAAAGACAGTTTTAGCCTTCGAAAAGGCCCCTATTTCTTAGAAGCGAAACATCAGGCAATTCGCCACTAAAACGGCAGTGTCTTTTTTTTTAACTTGTACCTTAAGGCCGTTCGATACTTGGTAGGGACAACCGTTTTTCAACAGATGGCATTATTATGGAAAATACTGTTTTTACCTAAGTACCGCCTTAAAATTTAATCCCAGGTAAAATGCAAATTTGCTTTACAGTTTACAACCACATAAAAACAAGTTTTTTGGGTCGGTTTTAAATACCGTCAGATATTTTAAAGTATTTACACTTCTGGACAAAAGAAACGGCCTATAATTAGTGTATTAATTTATAGTCGTTTTTTAATATTTGTATACACTTCAAGAATTTTAACTGAAATAGTTTGCTAAAAATGTTTTTTTCTACTTTAAGTTTAGAGCAACCATATTCTAGCACTGAAATAACGTAAATTAATTGATAAAAATACTTGAGTGCACAAATAACCTATATTCTAAAATTTAATGTCTTAATGATAAATTGTTGATAAACAGATATATGATTAATTATCGGTGGATTGGCTATAAATCGTTTAATAGTAAAACCACCGCTTATTTATTCGAAATAACGCAATCAAAAAATAATAACACCTACCAATTGTGAATATTTTGACATTTTTATCTCTAGAACTTTATAATTAACGCTAGTAGTTTGATGATAATAAATTTTTTTTTTTTTGATTATTTTTTTAGGAGTTTATTTAAAGCACTGTAGTTATACTAATTTCTTTTTAACAAATTTGTCAAAAATAACAAGAAAAAATTAAAAACAAAAAACATAAAATGAAATAATTATTATAGTTTCTTTTACACAAATTAATAAAAAATAATAACTCATACTATCTATTTCGTCTTATCTTCTTTTTTTTCTTTTTCACAATCCAATTAGGATCCCTCAGAATATAAGATAAAATCACAAAAAGATTTTCTAGTAATATTTAATTGCCCTTGCCCCTGATAATAATAGTTGTGGTTTCTCTTTAGTCTCTAATAATGCATAAACAGTTTAAAGTGTATTTTTTTAATAGTCATAAAATCTTACCGTGTTTTGTGATCAATAACTTTGTAGCACAAGTTTTGAACCGCTGATGAGTCACTACTCTCAAAAGGATCTAGCAATTTCTTCCCTTTCAAACGGAAGATTTAATTTCTATTAAACCATCTTTTTTACAATACCATCGGGGCTAGCTGCAAGAAAGTAATTATTTAGGTCAATAAAAGGCCACAATCTTCAATTTTATTATTCGTTCTAGCTTCATACATTTTCTTCGCTTTACGTTCATGTAATCTACCGTAGATAATTGCCGGGGCATTTAATTCTCTTCCGTATAATAAATTTCGTAGAAAATTGTGACAAGAAGTAGAAGATCTTCCTTTCAGAACCGTTCCAAAATTAGAAACAGTCAAATATTCCTTTCTAATGGTGCGCCATGTTTCATTGTCATGTTGACCGCGAGATAAAATTTCCATTTCCTTTATTTTGTTTACAGTACTGACACGTTCTTTTAAAATATTCTTAAATTCTTCTATTTTAACATGTAAGATTTCTTCCTCAACTCAGGTTGTGCAGCATTGGGTCCGTAATTGCTGTCTGAGGATCCTGAATGGCATTTTTTATTTTTCTTCTGTTGTACGTATCTTCGTTTCACAAGGACGGCTTGTTTTTGAACGAACACTTTGTTTCGTATTATATGACGCTCATCTATATTTTGCCAGTTACGAATATACCAAGAAGGACCATTCATAAAGACAACGCAGAAGCGTTTACGCGCGCTTCATATTTAGAACACCAAAAAGTTCTTGACATTGAGAATGTCCAATTCCTATGCTCAAACAGCCCCAAACAATCTCCTTGTTGATTTCTCTTTCGTTCTGAGGTGGTTCTGAACAAATAATAGATACCTTTTCACACACATCGCATTTAAAGTGCCAATAATGCAATAATCCCTGGTTTGTTTTTTTTTTGTATTTTCATTCTTCCCATGGTACAAATATATTTATGGTTTGCAATGTGTTCGTATTGCGTAAGCACATATGACACGTCAATAATTCGTCTTCCTTTTATAATATCAAACATCGTCAATTGTGGATTTTCTTCAACTTCCATTTCAAGTTCAGGCAATTCGTTTTTGGAATATCTACATAGGAATATCAAACGTAATGAGTAACGTCAATGTAAATTTACAAAAAATAATATTTTGAATGTAATTACTTACGATTTGTTACACAAATTTTGTATTATTTTGGACTTAGAAGATCTCTTCCTTCGTCTTGAAAAAGACGGTTTTGATTTTGGCATTTTAGTAGTTCCGGTATAAACTTGTATGCACTAACTATCAGGAAAGACTAATACTAAACGATAAGAGTTAGGTATGTTTTGTTATAGAAAGTTTAGTATATGAGTCATGATCCTTTTGGTTTTTAATAGTAGAGGGAATAAGTATGTTCTTCTTGCCAAGAAGTTTAACAACTTTCTGGCCCCAAGGCTGTTTCCCTCAAAAATTTGGAATGTTTTCATTATTTGTTGTTGTTTTAGCAAAAAAGTATTAAAATATAAGGCGTGATTGAAAACATTTTTCATCAAACTTTGCCATGAACGACAAAGCAAGATATATCAGGTGTATCTTAGCTTAGCTTGTACATTTGTCAATTCTGACAGATTTAATTTCAACACATCCAGTTTTATGCATTTAGAGTAGACGTACGTGAAATTTTTCATGGTCCACTTTGATGAAAAATTTTTTGAATTACGCGTTACATACACAAAAATTAGTAATGCTTGAACTTGCGTGTTTTAGGTAAAAAATAATTTGTAGGCTCTTTGTGCTCTATGCCTGAGACTAAAGCCTCATAAGCTTCACGCTATATACGCCATTGGTTAATTATTACACTATAATATAGGACCTCCTTTGTTTTGTTAACAAACAGCATGTATGCATTCTTATCCATTACTATGGAAATAAATGCATTTACCTACTTATCTAAGTTTTGTATGCTCCATACAATTATCTACAACCTGTCGTTTTTAAATTTTGCAATTACATAAAAATAATCAAATATTAAGTAATAAATAGATTCCTTCATATTAAAACGATCATACCTTTATTTTTAATCGTTTTTGAAAATTTGAAAACGACAAGTTCTTCATAATTGTTTAACAGGTTACCATACCAAATTTGAAGCCCTTGACTTGTATAATAACTCTGTTTTGACTGTAGAAAAAATGCATTGGTTTGCCATATACAAACTAAAGTATCGAACCACCTTAAATATCAAGGAGTAATATTATAAATAAAAATATAGATATACAGGGTGTCCCACGTTGAATAACCGCGATCGATTTCTCGGAAACTAGACGTCTGATCTTTCTGAAAACTTCGTCACATGCTAATGTCAACAGGGCCAACTCAACTAAACTTTTAAAGATTTTCAATGTATAATGTTCTATACCTAAGTCTAGCCGTTTCTGACTTATTCAAGATTTTATGTCAAAAATGACATTTGCAGGCCAACACAGAAGTATCAATTTTACCTATACGGGAACTCGTATTATTTAATTTGAGGTGACTTCTTTGTAGAGGAAGAATTACTTTAACAGATTCTTCATGCCATTATAATAAATATTAATACAAGATGGTCAAACAAGGAAGGTACAAATTTTATTAAAAAACTCGTCAAAAATCGATTTTTTTTAAATGGAAACGCCCTATTTTTATAATCTTATCTCGGTTTTCATAAAAAATAACAGTGACTTCATGTAAGGTAGTTTATTCCAAAAATTTGTAGTTTTTAAAATATTCGCAATTTTACAATTTTATCAACAGAAACACAGGTATCAGTTAGCAAGGCCAGCCACAGAATAGTGTCAAGTGCTCAAGAAACGTCAATTAGTCACTTGTTCCTTGTAATTTGACAGCTATCAACAATTATGTCGGGGCGAATGAATAATACGCAAAAAGATTATTTAAATTTGTTTATTATTTATGGCGAATGTTAAAAAGTTTCATCAAGAACATGCGAAATATTTGCTCGTAGATATCCTGATAAACAGAAACCTTCACCCAACAGTATTAAATGATTTATACAAAACTTTGAAAACATTTCTATACCACTTCATTCTATTCTGTGGCTGGCCTTGCTAACTGATACCCTGTGTTTCTATTGATGAAATTGTAAAATTGCGAATATTTCAAAAACAACAAATTTTTGGAATAAACTACTTTACATGAAGTTACTGTTATTTTTTATGATAAACGAGATAAGATTATAAAAATAAGGCGTTTCTATTTAAAAAAATCGATTTTTGACGAGTTTTTCAATAAAATTTTTACCTTCCTTGTCTGACCACTCTGTATTAATATTTATCATAATGGCATGAAGAATCTGTTAAAGTAAATGTTCCTTTACGAAGAAGTCACCTCAAATTAAATAATACTAGTTCCCGTATAGGTAAAATTGATATTTCTGTGTTGGCCTGCAAATGTCATTTTTGACATAAAATCTTGGATAAGTCAGAAACGGCTAGACTTAGGTATAGAACATTACATCAAAAATGTTCAAAATTTGTCGTAAAATCTAAAAATGGAAGAATATGTAGGGTGTTCTATTTAAAATAACAAAGTTTATAGGTACTTCCGGTATAACCGGAAGTGCTTCCATCTTGAAAATATTTTAGCTGAGTTGGCTCTGTTGACATTAGCATGTGACAAAGTTTTTAGAATGATCAGACGTCTAGTTTCTGAGAAATCGATCGCGGTTATTCAACGTGGGACACCCTGTATTTATAATGTATTTCGTTATCTTCCCCAAATTTATGTTGACCCCAATATTTCAGCACTTTTTACTTGGAAACCATACCACATACGGACAAAAAACATAAATTGTAGGTAATCTGCTTCTCTTTATTTTAGTATAGAACGATTTTTTGGGTTACAAGTTATAAGTTAAAAACCACTTAAAAACATCATTTTTAGTTGTTTTCATGATGATTTCTAATATTTGCGGAAAAAAAATTTGTTGGACAACAGCAGATTCCAATTCAGCACATCAAAAAACATAAAATAAACCTCTAAAACTAATTACACCAGAACTTTCCACTACAAACCACTATCTGACTGGGTTATTCTGTAATATGACAATTTTATGATAAAAAGTAGCAGCTTGTCTTCTATTTTTTATGTATTTATGAGGCACGTGATATTTCCAATAATCAAATATCATCCGAGCGGAATATACGAATACGTTTCACATGACTCATCTTTCACCACCATATTTTTTTACGTTATTCAAAGGACAAACGAAAAAATACGTTCGTTTGATATTATTTTCAAAAAGCTCACTTGCTGTCTTGTATTATTAACAAAGTTTGTTTCTTTATTATAATTGAATATATTTAAAAATGAAAACCGATATTGATTCTTATATCTGTTGTCGTTAATCTTTTTAAAAGTTGTAAACAGTAGTAACGTACCACTTACGTTTGACTCATTTTAACAAAACTCTAATCAAATCTTCGTTATACAGCTGTTTCCAAAGTACGTGTGAACTATCTTTCATAAGTGATGTGGGGTAGCATCTGTAAAGTGCATAAACAGCATGTGGATTGTAGTGTAAACTCTATTAATGTACATATATGTAATTAACTTATAGTTCATACACAATACATGAGCAATAAAATATAACATTAACTATTGTATTCGCGATTTGTTTTGTAGAAGTAACGCTGGTTAAAGATAAACAGTATAGTATAGTAATTGTCTTATTAGCTTCCATAATTAGCGACTAAATATCGTGTTAATTAGTGCAAATCCTAGCAAACCTCGTACAACGGTAATGCAAATACAGCGACCAAAACACGTGCTCGATATGAATAGCTCGTTAGTGCTGCAAACTGATCCATACAGAAACTGGCAGCTCTATAATTAGTGTGCTGTGACGAACCCCACAAATCATACGACCACTAATAACATTTTAACGGCACCTTCAACGCCAATGATTGTTGCACATAATTGGTAGAATATCTTTCAAACATATACACAATATCTAATTAGAAAGAAATGTAATACAGAGATTGATTTTTGATAACATCAAAAGTACAAAATCGTTGTTCTTGTATAATCGCCGAAAACAAAAGTTGAAAAAACCCGCTATTCAATTACTTATCAAAAACTAATTTTTGAACCGGTTTTTAAATTTGTAAACCTTTATTTAACCTCGAATAGTACGAGCTGCAATGACTAAAAAAGGTCTGATAAAAATTGCTAATTGCAAACTTTGAAGTTAGATTGTGTCATTCACACTCTGATATTTAGTCGGTTTTTGGTGTTCCTCCTTAAAAAAGAACCAATTATTTACATATACAAATAACAGGACGAAATAATTATACAGGGTGTTTCCTAAGTAATCTAAAATATTATATGGGGCGTTTCGTTACTCAATTTTAAGACGAAAAGTTCATATAAACATGTGTGATAAGTCTTGTCGTTAATGAGATACAGGGTGTTTTATTATTTTATTATGTAGCTTAGTAAACGTATCTGAACATGGTAAACGATTATTAGGATAACGCTGGGCATACATACGTCTAGCCTCTAAGGCATTACCATTCGCTAATCCATACAAAATGTGCATATTAGCCATTTCGGCATTAGTAAACACAGGCATCGTTGTTAACTTAACACAAAAAGATCGTATTATTAACAATTTATTGTTCGTTGTTTGCGTTAGTTTTAGGTTTGACACAGTTGTCAACGTTATTCCAAAGGCCACTTAGAATAAGCATGTTTTTCGAAAACCAGTGGCGTCACCAGGAAAAATTAATTTCAAATACAATCAGAGCTGATTTATTACAAACAATTTAACACCCTGTATCTCATTAACGACAAGACTTATCACACATGTTTATATGAACTTTTCGTCTTCAAATTGAGTAACGAAACGCCCCATATAATATTTTAGATTACTTAGGAAACACCCTGTATACATAGCGTCATTAATATTATTGTATTTCAGCCACCTTGTGTTTAATATCAAGGATAGCACATTTTTTTAGTTTTTCTAACAGCGTTTTCCTGTGAATCGTTTCAAACTCTCTTTTATAATCTAAAAACTCTGTATCTTATACTTTTATTAAGTCAAGTTCTCACAAGTTTTCTACTTTGTAAACACAAAGTTTATTGCAGTTTCGCACGAATGTTAATTGGAAAATCTTATTGGTTTTTACTTATATTGAATTCTTTTTTTCCCAAGCACTTTCGCAACGAAATTTTAACTGTAAGTTCTATTATTTGTTAATAAATTAGTAACATAATGAGTGGTCCAAATTCTTCACATTTTTTGTAGGTCTTTGAAATTTTCGGAATAAAGAAAGAAATAAAGAAATCGGATTGTTGTATACTCTATACGTTACTGCATTTATTAGAAATTTGAAAGATAGAGTAAATGTAGAATTCTTCCTTTAAATGTAAAGTTTGTAAAAAATAAGTATTTAGTATTTTGTGATTTTACGAAAATTCTAATCAATGTTTAGTTGCTTTCATATTTTATAACAGCTATTGAAGTAAGTATCATGAAATACTTTTGCATAAAACTTATTCTTATTGAATTTGAGGCTAAATAAGTCGTTTGTTTTCTTGTGTGTAAACTATTAGATATAATACTTGTATCTTGCAAGAATATGCAGGTATTCTAAAGCTAAAAGTTGATTTTAAGTCAATACAGTTAGTATTATGGGTAAGACAGGTATTTCAATTAGTATGGGTTGAGTAGTTTGTCTCTACAGATAAACAGAAGTAGGTGTTCTAAGGACTTTATTCGGAATCAGCGAAGTAAAGTATAACCCAAAATTGGACGGTGTTATACGTACAGTTATAGCCCGTGATTCAAAAAATTGTTCATCAAAGTGGATCATAAAAAAATTCACGTACGTCTACTCCAAATTCATAAAACTTCAATATAAAGGAACATTTTTAATGCAACAAATGTATTCGAACATGTAGCATTTATGGTGGTCGGTGAAAGTCATAATGTCAACACAATCATAAATTGAAATTGAATCTGTCAGAATTGACAAGCTATGCTAAGATACACCTGTTATATCTTGATTTGTCGTTCATGGCAAAGTTTGATGAAAAATTTTTTTAATCACGCGTTTACTTTTTGATCGTAAACAATGATTTGAAACTCATGAAATTAATAAAGATTTTTAGAAGATGTCCCATTAAGGTTTTTAATTTTATGAATAATGTGAACGAAAAGGTTTGTGCTTTAAATTATTTAATTTGCTAATTCTCCTTTGACTTTCCATTTCGGGTTTTACTAGACTCCAGGAGGCAACAAACAAGATTGTTATTTTCAAACCATCCAAGAACAATTGTAAGAAATGTTAAAATTTCAAATGCAGTTTATTATTAAAAGTGATTGTCGTTTTAAGTTTTAATTGAATCGTATTAAAAATTATTTGCTATAAATGTGTTAGAGGTCCTGAAAAGAACCGATTTGTTTGTAGATATACAGAAGTGTAAGTTAATTGATATTACATGCGAAGTGCTTGGCTTATAACGACTGTCAAAATGGTGTCTATTTACTGCTAAACAGTGCCCACATTTGCAATCATATTTGCTGGTATATTGAAGCAAACTTCCACAGTTTTATCTTTTAAAGGACTCAATTGTGTCGTGGGATCTGTTGGTGTAAACCTTTGAAGATATGTAAGTCCATAAAAAAAGTCATTGGGCACAAGTCTAGTGTAACTGCCCCATCTCTTACAAACCAGGTTCTAGGAAGTTCTTCATTTAATAGTTGTTTTATTTCAATTGCATTATGTGCTGGACACCCATCATGTTGATACCACACAACTACATCTTCTTCAGCAACTTTATCTAATACGGGTAAAATTTGCTGCATCAATAAATCTCTAAGTAAGTGTCCCTTTAATAAAAATAGGCGTATTTTGGTATTAGAGAATATTCCATCCCAAACATTCACTTTTTGGGGTTATTGTGTGCGCTGGTACAAATAAATGCGAGTATTGAGTACTCCAATAACGAAAGTTTTGGTTGTTTGGTGCTCCATTGAGATTGAACGAACATTAATTGGTGAAACAAATATTCTTAACAAAATTCATATCATTATTACATATCTCCATTAATGTTTCACAAAATTTTTGGTTTTTGTCAGCATCGGTTCTGAATATTTGCTGGTGATGTGGGTTATGATATGACATATATTTATGGCTTTTTTTTAAATTTTTTAAACTTGACACATATTTACACCACAGTCGAGACTAACAGCTAATATTAGGGTTGAGTTACACCGCAGCGAGCATCGGGCGCCGACTACATAGGGGCAATAGGGGCGGTGCCCCCATACCTTTCCAATAATAGGGGCGTGTTTTGTTTTCATCACTTTAACATAATACCATTGATTATAAAGTTACTGGAAGATAAGCAACCGTTAGTTAAAATGTGTACCAGCTTCTCCCTCCAGAAACCGGACCCTCTTTAACCCGCGGTCCACAAACTGGTTATTGGTGTTAACTTCTACAAGCTATTCAAGGCCGCAATTTCGTTTGAGAATGTTAAGGTAGGCTCCGGTTTCGGCACTGCACGCATTTTTATTTGCTCTCCTATTAAATTAACAAACTCGCAAATTTATCGTGCCTCAATGTAGATGTAGATTTATAAATTACTTTTTAATTTTGTTTCAAAACTTTAATATTGATTCAATGCTTTAATAAAACAACACTGTAATTTTAATAAATCAAATTTATTTACGTTTTTGCTTACATAAACAATTTATTTGTCTAAAGATGGAAGAAGAGTTATTTAATGCATTCAGAAGAAGTAAAAAGATGGGTAGATCGCCAGAAAAAGACCGTAAGAATGAAGAGAAAAGTAAAAAAAAAGTACGTGGGAGGCAAGAAGAAGATGAAATACGAGATGTATGTATGAGATGCTAAGAGAAATTAAGTTAATAAAAATAAACCAAGAAAGAACGAAAGGGGAAATAAAGGAATTAGGCGCATTGTCTATGTTTTAAAAATATAAAATCTAAATTAAGTTATCCAGACTTTATCGATACTGGAGATGATATATTAAAGGTAAAGTTTCATTCAAAATTTTTAGGAGTCGGTGTAGATAATAATTTGAATTGGGACTCTCACACTGGTCTTTTATGTCAAAAACTAGCAAGTCTTTCCTATACTATAAAAGCGCTTACTTTGAAATGCTCTTTGCACATATGTAAAGTTGTTTATTTTAGTTATTTTCAAGCAACGCTAAAGTATGGAATAATTTTTTGGGGACTTTGTAACAAACAAAATTTTAAACGAATTTTAGTTTTACAAAAACGTGCTGTACGAGCATTAGCAGGCCATAGGTCTTGTGAATCATGCGTAGGGGCATTTCAAAACTTGTGGATAATGACATTAGCGCCACGGTACATATTTCAGATGTTAGTGTTTGTTCACAAGTACAAAAGAATTTTGAATTACATAACGTAAATCATGAACACGATACACGATTTAAAAGCAACTTACAACTGCCTAAATTTAATACTCTAACTTTCCATAGAGGGGTTTATTATAATGGTTGCAAGTTTTACAATCAAATCCCAGACTTTATTAAGATGAACTCGATAAATCAATTTAAAAGGCACGTGAAAAATCATCTGCTTAAAACAGTTATCTATACCGTTGACAAATTCAAATGGCAATCTGACAGATAGTTGAAATGAATTTTTTTTCTCTATTGGTCTTACACTAAGATGGCATATTGCTTGATTCCAATTTTCTTATTTTTGACGTACTTAGTTTTAATTCACAAATATATATACATTTATTTTGATATATTTACCTATTTATATTTGATTGTAAATAAAATAAATGAATTGAATTGAATTGAACTGGAGCGGAAATGAAGTCAATGAATGAGAAATGGGAAAATAAGTGCAAGAAATTAGAGGAAAAGGTGGAAAACTTAGAAAGAAAAGTGGAAAACATAGAGAAAGAAAAGAGGAGAAAAAATTAGTCGTGAAAGCGTTGGAAGTAAACGGAAACTACCAAGAAATAAAGATTCAGGTCCAAGATATGTTAACGGGTTGGAAGAAAAGTGGAAGAAGCTAGAGAGATAAAGAAGAGAATAGTATTAATAAAGGTAGGAAGTTTAAAAGAAAAATTACAGATATTACGAAATAAGAAGAAGTTACGAGGTACGAGAATCTATATTGACGAGGACATGAAACATGAAAAAGGAAAGAGATATTGAAACAAAGATAAGATTAGAGGCCAAAAATATGGAAAGGGAGGGAAAAAAGTGATTCCTAAATATGTGGGTGAAAGGAGAAGGACGAAGGGACAGGGAAAAAAACAGGATATTATTTTGGAATGTGGCAAGAATAAAAAACAAAAGAAGGGAATTTTGGAATTATATTAGGGATTTTAAAATGGTGGGGCAGGTGGAAACCTAGATGGTAGAGAAAGATTGGGAAGAGTGGAAAGACAAGAGCCTGAAGAATTTATATGGAAGATACAGTTCATGAAAAAACAGAGAAGATGGGAAGAGCAAAGGGAGGAATAATAATAGGGGTGAGAGAAGAATGGAAAAAAGAAAAAGGGGAGAGATGAAAGAATAATGGAAGTGATGAAAACGAATATAGAAACAGAATAAGGAGAAAGGTATGAAGTAATAACAATTTATGGAAAAGAAATAGAACAATAGATAAAGTAATGAAAAAGAGAGATGAAAAAAACTAATATTAGGAAGCAATTTCAATGCAAGGATAGGAGAGGATGGAGGTATGATGGTAAATGGACGGGTAAAGAAAAGAGTATCGATAAATAAAATAATAAATGGGAAAGAAAAAAATTGGTAGAATTTTGTGAGGAAAAAGGATGAACAATATTAAACGGAAACATGGAGGATTTTTCTAGTTGTTATAAAATTCTTGACACTATTTCATCAATAAGTAACTATTTTAGGAGTTGCTTATGGGAACAATTAAAATTAATTGGTATTCTTGGTTTAACACTACCAACAGAACCACAAAAAGAAAAAGACCCGCCAGATATAAATACAATACTGATTCACGATCACATGCATTTACAGTTGAAGAATATTACGAAAAAATATTTATTGAAATTATTGATTATGTTCTTCAAGGCATAGAAAGTAGGTTTATTAATGAAACTAAAATATTTCTTCTAGATGTAGAAGCTTTTGTTAACTCCAAAGGTTTCAGGACAAAATATTTCAAAATTTAAAAAAAAAGATATTGATAAAATGAGACTAGAGTTACATCGAGATACATATGTTTAACAACATCATGAAAGGTCAAAAATTCAAATAAAAACCTTTGAAAATATTGTGAATGTTTGTAAACATCAACCTCATCTCGTCGAAAACTTAGATGAGTTCTTAAAGCTTGTTTAGATAATTCTACTAGTTCCATCAACTACATGCACGACAGAACGCTCGTTTTCAATGCTAAGACGATTAAAAAATTATTTAAGAAGTACGATGACTCCAAAAACGATTAAATTACTTGTAAATTTTGAGCTGATACCCAATTTATGCTGAAAATTTAGATCTTGTTAAAGTGGGCAACAAATTCATTAAAAAAACACAATCAGAAAAAATGCATTTGTCTTGGTAGTTTAATATGTAGTTTTTTTTTTAAATATTTTTCTAATTTTTTAAATATGTTTGGTTTGTATTTCACTTTTAATGTTGAGTTAAATAGGATTAAAAAAAATTAGTTATTGATTTTTTTAGCCGCCTATTTCTACTAAGATAGGTATTTGTTAAAGTGAGCACGAGCTTTCGATAATTTACAAAACATTTATGTCTCGGTTCTTAGTCCTTTGATTCCCATTTACCGGCTGCCCCACACTGTTTTTAAAAGTAGGCGCCGGTGGCAGCGAGTACATCAATTTATTCATTGTTGGCATTGTCCATACGATATGGGTATCGGTTCGCTGATGATGATAGCTTAGCTATTGAAACGCGTGTCCGAGTAAAGTTTTTTGGTGCAGTTTTTGGTGTTTTTCTGTTTGTTACGGAATGAATGTTTATTTAGATACCGTGAAGTCTAACCTAAACATTGTGTCAACTGACTACTTTGTTAAAATACTTAGCAAATGTCAAAGAAAATTTCAAAACCTACTCAGCCCAGTTTTTTTTGAACACCCGTTATACCTACATGTAAGGTCTCAAAGACGATATTTTATTATAGTTACTCCATCAGGCTCAGTCCTGTTGATTTCAGAATGTTGGGATTTGGATTTGGATTTTTAATTATTGGTAACTCATCCGTAATTACCTTTCCAGTTTTACCTTTTTGTTTAATGGAAGAAATTGCCTTTTTTATGTCATCGAGATTGATTATTTTAAATTTAAAAAATATTTTTCTTTATTATATAAATATTTGTTTTTCGGATTTTTAGGAATAGAGATGTTTATTTCCACAATAATGTTTATAAAGTGCTCGTTGAATTTATTTGCTGAACCTGTAATTTCACAATTTTTTTGGGTTTGTTTTTTTTTGGAAATGTCGCAATTCTGATGTAAACCGCGGATTGTTTTGTTTTATTTTAATTAGTTTACTTGGAACTAGGTAAGTCATTGCATTTTTTATGACGCACTATTTTTCAAGCCATTTAATTTATCTTATAATTTCGCACATTCCAATTGTATAAATTTAACTTATTTAATAAGTTTAATTAACCATGCTTGACTTTAATTTTTAATGATAAGAAAACTACGCAAACTTCTTTGCCTATTTAAATATGAAACATACAAACGTAAGACTTAAACATTTTTGTTTTGAAATTTTTTGCAAATAGTAAGCAGAAAATTACTTGACATCATAGTTTATAGATTATAACAAATAATTTGTTCTTTTACTAAACATTTATGTATTTCTACAATCTAGTTACTAGTAGTACTTCAGAGATCAAAATAGTGTATTTCTTTAGAAATCTAGAAATTAAGTTCATTCCGTGCCAGATGAAAGTTACCTGTGAAATCCGTAGTCGACCGTAAAATCTCCAGGAGTACAGTAGAAGCAATTTCTACCGAGTAATGTTTTTCACAACAATAAACAATTTTGAAAATTAATTTTTTTCATCAAATTCAATCAATTTGGAATTCCCTAATTATTTCTTTCCTGGTGAAAAATGCAAAATCCATCAATTACATCTAAACTAAATTTGTGTAAATCTGGATTTTCGTAAAGAATGCCTAAATATTTTACTACCAAATCTAAAATTTTTGTTTGTTGACCCCATCACTTAAAAAGTGTGACTAACTTAAGAAATCGGTTACTATAAATAAAAAAACAAGATAATATTTTACAAAAAGATCTCATAAAATTTATTGTCAAATTGAATGTAACTGCCAAAAGCCAATACTGCGAAGTTTACTACTTTTTCAAAATTTATAATGCGTGCGTAGTTATAAATTATAAAGAATTACGCTTGATCAATTTTTTTACATTGCAACACTTTCTGTATAGTCAACCGTACACACATATTTTTTTTTTCAATTTGTTTACGAAACAGCTATTCATATTTAACTTTCTTAAAAAATTCTTTCTTAAAAAAAATAATATTGATTGAATGAATTGAATCATTCAACTGAACAAAAAAACACCAAAAATTTCACCCATATTAGTTTATAAAGACTGACTTTTTGATTATAAGCGGCAATAAACATATTATATAATACATCTAATACGCTTAAGAGGAATACGTACCAGTAGTGCGCCATCATTAAACCGTGCACTAAAGTAAGCATTTTAATGCGTCGAATGGTCTTAAAGTACCTAAAAAATTGCCTCAAATTTTTAAGTTATTAGCAATGTTTTGATTTATATTGGTAGATATAAGAAGCGACTTTGACGTGTTTGTGGTAGAATTTTGATTTTGCATTTATTTCTATTAAAATTATGGTTTTAAATATGCTATAAAATAGACAAATTCAAACATAAAAAAAACAAAAAGTAAGCATTTTGAATAAAAAATGATACTACAGCGACATAACCTCAAGTTTTGTCTTTCATAAAACACTAAGTTTTACCTTCACACACTTAAAATTAGAAGCTATTTTAAAAGTACTTGTAGTCAATGGTTTAGCGATGCCGCACTGCTAGTATGTATTTCTCTTAATCACACATCTTTTAACGCAATTTAGGGACATATCGACAGTGCTTGTTTATACGATTGAAACTTTATTGTTATGGACGAATGCTTATGAGTTGAAATAACATTAAATCGGTTTGAGTTAGGTAATTTTAAATTAAAATTGAATATTTTCATGACAAATACAAGAAACTGCGTTAATACATATTTATGTAAAAATAAAATACCTATCAACTTTTTTGTACTGTTCAATGTAATTAATAATAAATTGTATATCCATATTCCAGTTGGCTCCTATCTAAAGTTGTATACAACGTGTTCAATATTTTATTAAATTTTGTATTATATACAGTGTGACCCACTTGAAAGCAGGACACTCCCATAAAATTTATATGTATTGTCCGATTTTGACTAACTTTTTTTTAATTATAAAGCGTTGTAGAAACAAGTGATAATTTGTCCTAAACTATAGTTTCAAACGCTTCACAATTTGATAAAAAGTTTATCAAAATCGGATGATAAATATAAATTTTATGGGAGTGTTCCGCTTTCAAGTGGATCACACTGTATTATGGCGCTATACAGGTTTATACTGATCTTCTGGGGCACCATACATAACACTTACATCACAATACAATATTTGTATAATGTACCATACGAATAAATAAAATAAATGGCGCTTGTAATTACAATCGCATTAATTGTAAGGTCGCAGGTTTGTAGAAAACGCATTAGTTCATTTTTTGATTTTACATGTACAATATTTAATTTTTTATAAAATTTCTTTATGCAATGATAAATACTGTTGTTTTGAATCACAGAATAAGTTAATAGAAAGCAATACTGTTTTAGACATGAATATGACCTACCTAAATAAAATTTTTATTTATTTATGTCTAAACAGTATTAAAAAAATTTAATTATTGTTTATTTAAATAATTAGACACGGTGTAAGTTGAATTGAAAGTTGTGTTGCTTCGAATAAAAACTTGACAAGTTTCGTAACTAAAGTAGTTGCCTTATTAGACATAACACAACAATTTAACGTGTTTTGTACCACTTATGGTACACAATGATCATGAAATTGATCAAATAATTAAATAATAAATTAATCAGATATTTAAGTTTTAGTTTAATAATAATAATAATAATAATAATAACATTAACAAAAGAGTTCAATACATTCTATACAAAATATAAATAATTGACAAAAATAGAAAATTTTCAGATTATATATTTTATTCAAACCTAATTATTTTTCTTTTTTCGTCTTCATCCAACTTGTTCTGTTTATTACTTCCCTCGTCCACTCAACCCCTTCCCCATTATGCCCTAACAGTATTCTTCTATCCCTTCATTCCACTCTTAGTTCATTACATCCCTCTTTCATATGCTCTAAGTTTTCCCATTCATCTCCACACAATCTGCACAATCTGTCCTTGTACTTCCACCAGTATCTATTCTCCCTTTTTTATGTCCCATCTAAATCTTTCTACAATCATTTTTCTACAATTCCTTCTCTTCTATTATATATCTTGGTATTCCTTCTGTAATGATCTCCCAATACTTTTGTTATAGTTATCTTCTTTTACTCTTGCTCTTCTTTCTGCACTGTTATATTGATCTCTTTTCACTATCTCTGCTTCCATGCTTCTTCCTCCAGAATTTCTCTTGTATATTTTTTAGTTCTACCCATTCCTTCCATTCGCACACCTCAGCTTCGTACGTCATCACTCCTTTGATATCCTCTCGAATAACCACCGTCTTTTCCGAATATTCTTTCTCCTATGAAACGCGAACGTCCATATCTTATTGTTGTAACGGTTTTGTTAGTAATTGTATAATATATCACAATTTTATTGTGTCTTTGTATTGGTAGTAATAATGAGTAAGTTTCGACCGCAGAATTAATTATAGTACGATTTATTCCTATCGGAAATTGAATGGAATTCAGCTCATAAAGCAAATAATCCAGGACTACAACAATTATTTTAAAAGTTAAAGAAGAGATGAAAAGAACTACAAATACCAACCACGAGAAAATACTAGGAAATATGCTTGTACTGAAGAGGATATGCAACTTGACATCATTATCATTAGCAGTCTACCATTGAGTGACAAATAGCAGATAACGTTGGAGCTTCAAAAATTTTTTTTTATTTTCCTTTCTAGTTTTTCCTTATCATCTATAGAGGTTGGCCCACCGAAAACAAAACAAGCAGTTTTTGACTCTTTACACTTAAAAAACGCTCGGGACGTCAATTTTTGTTTGGAGGGGGGCATCCTCTGAAGACAAAGTTGACCCCGAAATATTAACAATGTGGCCCCGGCAGCCCTTATGTCGAAAATCTTAAATGGTATGATGAGTGGACAGGTACCTCATATGAAATCCCTTTCAATTCTATATACAGCTATATGCATCCTTTTTCGGTCAGGGGACTCCAAGGGCCCCTGACAACCTATTATCGAAAATAAACAAAAATCAGAAAGTACTGCAATATGGTTGAGAATACCAGTTCATGTTTACAAGGGACATTCATTAACGAAAAACTTGACCTAACAAATGAACAGGGTGACCCGGCAGCTCTTCATCTCGAAAATCTCAATTTACAGGGCGTATCAAGTGGCACCTCATATGAAAGCTGTTGTAATTATCAATTTAGCCAAATACATTTTATTCCGAGAAGGAAGCCTAAGAGGGGCCAAGGACCTCCTTTTCCTAAAAAAATGCAAAAAATACTGAACTAGTTGGTAAGATTAATTCAAGTGTAAACTGGACCCCTCAAATTTATGAAATTTCTCTGTGGATGCAAACAGGGGCAGCCCCTTCTCATAAATGTCGATCGAGATGTGGGTGGAAGTCATTCATAAAATTTTGTATTATTCTTTGCAATCACAGACATTTTGAGCTAATCAAACTTAATGCTCGGGCCAAAGAAAGGAGAATTTGCTCCCTTTGGTAGCGTATGCAATTTTAAAAGTAATTTATTCGTTAAAAATAATTATTAATTATTGATTTAGGGGATCACGGTCAAGTAGATGCATTTTTCGCAATTTCTAGTGTTTTCTAGAAGAATGATGTCCTTGGGTACCCTTAGGTTCCCTTTTGGAATAAAACGTGTTTGGTGAAATAGAGAATTACAATACCTTTTATATGAGGTGCCACTTGACTCGCCCTGTAAATTGAAATTGTTGAGATGGGTTATGGTTATGGTTAATGAGTGTCTTTTGTAAACATGAATTGGTATTCTCGACCATATTGTAGTATTTTCTAATGTTTTTTAATTTTTGAAAATAGGGTTGTAGGGGGCCCTTGGGGACCTGTCCACCCATCATGCATTTAAGATTTTCAACATAGGGACTGCCGGTCTTTGGAAGATGTCCCCCTCTAAACAAAAATTTACGTGTTCGAGCGTTTCTTTTTAAAGTTAAGATAGCTCCAAAAAACGGCATGTTTCGTTTTCCGTGGGCCACCCTGTATAGTACTTTGTATTCTATATTTATTAGATTTATTCCTGTGTAATGTTTATTATCTTCTTATGCCCTCTTTTGTAAATTGGACATATTATTGTCTTCCTCTATGGCTGTGGTAGTCCTCCCCGTTCCATATTCATGTCCTTCTTATTCTCTCCCTTTTCCTCTCTCTTTGTGTATTCCTACTGCTCCGTTTTGTTACATCAATACCTCTCCCTTCGGTTTTTTTTAATTTTTGTGTTGTTTTTTTCATTTCTACTTTTTCAATTCCTCCTGTTGTGTTTCTCTTCTTTCTTTTATTTTTTTTATTTGTTTCTCCAAGTAAGTTCTTACAACGTTACATTTTCTCCGTTTATTTTGGTTTCTATCCTTCTTTCCCTTTTTCTACTTTTTTTAAACTCTCGCGCCTGTTCTTCGTTTTCTATTACTTTGATCTTTTCTCCAACCCTTTTTGTATTCTTCCTTTCTTGTTTGACAAATTTCTCTGATTTTTTTATATATTCCTGTATTTTTAATTCCCATCTTAAAACTTTCTACGTTTTCGTTCACTATTACGTCTATTGCAGATCCCCATGTCTCCTCTAAACGTAAGATGGGAGCTCCCTTTCTTCCATATTTCCGTTCATTATTGTCCATCTTCTTTCTTCACATAACACTAACAATTTTCTTATTTGCCCGTTTATTTTCTTTTTAAAAAACTCTTCCTTATTATTCGTCAATTTTTACCATTCTCTCCTCTTCTCCTATTTTTGTATTATAATCCCACCTATTATTAGCATTTCTTCTTTATTTTTACTAACTGCTTTTTTTTTTTCTTTTCGTTAATTCTATTTCTTATCCATGTATTGTTATTATCACAAACATCTTCCAATCATCTCTCCTTACCTTATTTTTCATGAGCTCTGTCTTCTTCTCCACCCCTTGCAACCTTCTGCGTCTCATTCTTTTCCGACACCTACTAGAACTCCTCCTTTCACCCTTTTCCTCTTTTCCTTCCTTCCGCAAATTGTATGTGGCAATTAAATTTCTTCTGTATCCTATCTTTCCACTCCTATCATCCTTCCTCTTCCATCCATGTTTCCACCACTCTAACTATTTTAAACCTTTTGCATAATTCTAAAATTTCTTCACTTTTTTTGACCTTATCCCCTTTTTTATTCTTTCATTTTTATTTCCACCTTTTCTCTGTATTCTAGTTTTTTGTATCCACTTTTCTATTTTTTCCTCCTTCTCCGACTATCTCTACTTTTCTCCTTCTGCCCACATTTTCTTGTGCTCAACTTTCACCCTTTTGCCCTCTTTTCAATTATTTTGGTTTGTCTTTATTCATTTGAGTGTCTCTCTCTAGGACTAGTTATGTATTTGTCCTTTTGTTTGTCTGGGCTAATTTTCAAAATGATTAAAGAGAAATTTCGTTGGTAAGTAGAGGACTTTTCAAGCATTAATTTAAAGCTTTTTTTTGTTTCTTTCGTTAAATTTGAAAAATTTGGAATAACGATTTTAAGATATTTTTCGTATTTGAATGTTTGGGACGAAGTTAATTATTTAGTTAATAATTAATCTGTGCAATAAGCAACTTTTTGTAGTTTTTTATTTATAGAGGCCACCTAATTCGAAGGCAGCAGAATTCCTTGCTAAAAACAACGTGTTTTTAATATTTTTAATTGTTCTTGGGTTTTTGTTTGTTGTGTGTAATTATAGTTTATACATAGTTAATGCATAGAATAACAAATTTCTCGTAACATTAGTTGTTTACTACAAAACACAATAAGTTTAAGGATAAATCCTATTTCAAAATTCGATGTGAAAGAATTATTTTATTATCAATTATTGAAAGGAAAAGCGGTACAACATTAAACTCGGAACATAAAATATAAACATCAAACAAAATTTTTTTGTACAATTTCTTTTTATTAAGGTTGATATGTTTATTATTTAGCCATTGAAAGTATATTCCGCAATAATTCTTAAATTTTGTTCCCTAAATTAAACTTTACTGTTTGTTAATTCTTTCTTTTAATAATGACATGAATAACCCGTATTTTGGGGTTTAATAAATTCTTTAGAACATTCTAGCAGAACACGTAATATACTAGACTAAGTAAACGCTTATCTTTATGCGAGTTCTGTTATATTGAGTGTATTCAGTACCCAGGCGAATGTCACTAAAATTGCTTGGCCCGGGCAAGCAAAGGCTACCTGACCTGCCACAGCAGTCATATCAAAACTAAGCAGGTCGGCAGAGCTTTTGATTAAACTTTCCGCTCAAATCATCAGATATGTATATGAAAGGCGTCTTTTCTATCTTGTATGAAATGGTTTCCAAACCGACGAAAGGTGGAATAATAACATGAGAAGCTCTTTTAAACATATATGTTCCTGTCAGTTTCAGGTTTATCTAATAACATGACCGAAATGTGTTAGTGTAAAACAAATAAAATATAAAGATTTAAATCTTTCAAATTCGTATTTGTATCTTTCTGTTTCATGAGATTGCTATGTTTTTTACACTTTTGTGCTAAATAACGTATTAGCATTCGCATGAAGCCCCCAGAAACAAGTGCAGCAAAGCAAATTCGCTAATAGTTATTTACGTAACATGTGCGGAAACAGATTCTTTCGGTAATGAGTGCATTTGGCACGAATTCCCAAATACTGTTTACGCACAAGTTGCGTATGCTGTTTTTTGCACGATTTTTTTTCTATAATTGCATTTTCACAAAATTTAATTAGTAAGCTGTGGCTATTGCACATGCACATAATGTATACATTTGCCATCTAACATCTAGTTAACCTATTTAATTGTCAGACTCTTATTTAAAGATTTGCATTGTTTTACAACATTTACAACAAATAAAATGTGCGTAAATTGAATTTTAGATAACGAACAATGTAAGTAAATCAACAAATTCTTCGTGGAAAGCTTCTAATGTGGAGTGTTTTTTGATAGTTTTTGAAACACATGTTCGGGATAATAGCGTTTCGGTGCCTGCTTTACGTGCGTTCTTGATTGTTTCATAGGTAAGGAGTGCAAAATAGTTATTTACGAACCAAATTCGGGAAGAACTTTTTCCTACATGAGCGCATTTAAAGCATCGAGCGAACAAAGTGAGCGAGTGCTTTAATAGCGCGAATGCTAGAATAATCTTTCCGCAAGAGGTTTGTACAATATTTTTTGTATTGAGCAAGTATTCCGTTAATAAATATTAGCAACTATTTTACATGAATGTCAAATTTTAATGTAGTTAGCAGAGTGCTATGAGTTGACGTTTTTAGTTGTGTAATTTAGATAACGGATAGATGGCACTATAAATTTGTAATAACTTTGTGTAGATTTTTCAAGGTTAATTCTTGTTTTCATTAACAAAAATCATTAGAAAAATGGTTTTTAGCAACTAAAAATTATATTTGGATTACGATGTTATTATTTCAATGTCTGTGAATGCCAGTGTTTTTTATAATTTTTCTCGAACTGATGCGGGAAAAATAGCTTATTAATTGGCTACACAATTATATCAAATGTCATTTCCAAGCGGCGAGCACAAAAATGATTTTACGTATTTCACCAATACAGCATAATTATTTTTTACTTAACAAACGGATTTAATTTCTAATTATATTTTCCCAAAAGACACCTAGAATTCTTACATAAAGTTATTATATCAACTACGAATGTTTCTACTTTATATATACTCTTTATATATCTTAATGGCGAAATTTTAATATTAAGAATGTATGTTCTTTTAGCAATATTTTTGTTGATACTCATACAGTGAATTTAATTTTAATGTTATACCTTTCTAGACGATGCATCAATGTTGTGTCACTATCTGCAGAACTGTTTCAAATTCATTTGTGCGAACATGATATTTTCGAAAATATTTAAAAAAAAACTAGTGGACGTATTGTTGTGTGCTCCATTGTAAATCACTATTCAGTGCATTTAAAAAGTGAATTATTAATCTACACAATTCTGTAAGTAAACTTATCTATAATGCCGTTCACCAAAGGTCAAATCGATGACATAAACGATATTTTAATCGCAAAAGTTAAGGAATTATTCAAAACCGAAGAATTTATCAATACAATTTGTAAAAGTATTGCTAGTGTTCTGCTAGCAGATGTTCAACGTGAAATCGAAACTCTTAATAACAGCAATTAAATAACCAAGAACAGTATTTACGTCGAAGATGTCTTCGTATTTTCGGCATTCCTGAAAGAGAAAAGAATAATCGAGAGGAGGTTGTACTGGAATTGTTTACCTATAAACTTAATGTTGATATAAAATCTAAAGATATCGAACGTGTACATAGAGTAGGTCGTAAAAACGTTAGAAGTAAAAAATCTCGAGCAATCATTGTACTGTTTAATAACTATAAGAAAAGGAAAAGCGTTTTCGATAGCAAGTAAATTCTGAAAAACAGCGGAATTACTATAAGAGAAGATTTGACTAAACAAAATACCTTATTAATTCAAGCCAAGAAGTATACATATAAAAATGTTTGGACGTCAAATGGAAGAATTTTCGTTAATAAAAATAATAAAATTATTATTGTTAACACTATTGCTGAACTTCAGTAATCAGTATCAATTGTAATCTAGGAGCTCACACACAACCGAATCTGCTATTGTAATTTATTACCTCAACGTATACATATTTTTGTAGTTTTTAAAGTCAATTGAATTTATTTATTTGCACAAAAGTTTTAAAACCTTGTCACACTGATAATAATTTCTTTACTATAATTTGTACATATTATCGTTATCCAGTTACGTTTATCATTGTATTAATTTTTGATTTTACATTTAATCATATAAAAGTATCACATTACATGCATTTTGTTATATTTTTAAAATTAAGTGATTTGTAAAATATCTTCGCTTTATTTTGATTAACATAATGTACACTCATGAAATTTAAAACTTGGACACCACAATTTCTGTAAACAAAAGTTTGCACATTGTGAAGCGGGCTTAAGGGTATCATTTACAATTCTAACAGCAGGTAGTCTCAGCAGGGGTTATCTTATAGAAACACTGTAGAACGAATCATTACACTAAGCACGTTTTAGAAAATAGGTAATTTACGTTGCTTACTTAATTTTTTCTTTAAAGAATATATTTGAAGGTATCGCTAATTAAACACCATAGCTCGATTAATTATCGAATCAAAATTTTGTTTAGGAAATGTTTACAAAATAAAATTAGAAATAATTTTGATTTAAAAAACGTCTACAAGCAATAACTTTTAAATTAAATCAAAAACTAAACATGGTTATTTGGGTTGACTGATTATTACTTATTTTTAAATAAATCTAACCTACTAATTATTGTAAGTTATTAAAAAAAATCATTAAACTCTCTATTCATAATATTTAGTCCTTACAAAATGTATATTTTATGACGTTTCATTTTTTCTGTAGTTAATATAAAAAGTGAAAATAAAAACTAAGGCAATTCTTATTGTCAACGTATATATTTAGTTTTTTGACAAGAATTTATTACATAATTATAATTAAGATACCAAGTTATAGTTTAAAATTAAATGAAAACGTTTTTTCTCGTATCCAATTGCGCACAACCCGCGAAGTATGAATAGGGGCGTTGTCCTTTAACAACAAAAATACATTATGAAAATGTTAATTCAACAGATTCTGAACTATTTTTTGGAGAAAGTATAGTGAAATAAGAATACTTACTTGTTGGAAAATATAATCTTCGTCTGGATAAAACACTTCGACTGAAGGTTTCATAATAGTTTCCAAAATATCTAAATACGCAGCAGAATCAAGACGTCCATCGATAGCCCAACAAACTCCTGGACCCCGCGCGCTAACCCAACCCCACACATTCACAGAAAAATAACCACTTCGTTTTTAGGACATATGTGATTATTTTCGTAACGAGTTCCTTCCATTCTAAAAACTTTTAGTGGTCCATCGTTGCGGCTATTGAACGTTTTTCGTCGCTAAAAATCACTCGATTCCAAAATTCCAAAGGTTCGTTCACATATCGCCTTGCAAATTCCAGACGACGTCTCATATTTTCGTCACTGAGAACTTCTTTCGCAGCAGCATTATACTTCTTTATTCCCATCTCCTTTAATCTTTTTGTGCAGTTATACGGCATCCGGGAAAATGTGTATCTGCTATAGCCCTGGAGTATGTAGCAAATGGTTGTTCTGTTACGTAATGAAACAACTCGAGATCTTGAGCACGTGTAGATACTTTAGGTCTACCACTTCCGATGGCTCTTTCAAAGTGTGTTCAAGATTCCATTTTACTCGGTAATGCCCTACGGTGCTTTTTGGTATATTTAACATACGCACGCTACGGCCCGCCGCTAATTCCGAAACAATCCGCGCTTTCAAATCAGCACCGAGATGAGGTGGCATTTTCACAACACTTGAAATTTTAAACTAAAATGGAATTTACATTTCTTACTTTATTTATTGGTTCACACTACCCCTTCTCAAACAGTAGGTAATTGTTTATTTATTACATACTTCTAATGACCAATGTAACAACCCTTAGAGCAATATGACTCAAAGGAAGTAAATTAAACAAGCAAGGATATTCTATTGTTATTGAAACTTATTCATAAAGTAAAAGCCATTTCCTTATAATGCTAATGGACAGGATTTTCTTTTAAGTATTAAGATTACAATAGAGGACTTATAAACTTTCGAAAATATCTAATTATAAATATTTACACTGCAATTGCGCTTTTTCCTTAATAATTTCTTAGCAATAACATACACGTTCTTGGTTTTAAGTTGTCATAAATTTGATATGATATAAATTTGTGTTTCTAATATTACATCACAAACTAATCTTTATTCGCCAAAAATTGTTGCTTAAGTTGTAAAGCTTCGTACACACCTGAACAACAAACCGAGCAACAAACATAACAACGAACCGAAAGTCAAACAGAACGACAAACGATCTTTTATGATTTCCACAATCCGAACAACAAACGGAACGTTTGTGCTGTTCCATAATTATTTTCAGTAGTTTTCAGTTCATATATATTTATTATTGAGAAGAGAAAATTGCGGAAAACAAGAAGATAGTGCCAACCAAATTTTTACGCACAAAGAAGAGTAAAAATTATAATTTACTTCGCTTTTTTTTATTTTGGAAATTTCCCGCCCAAATGATGCTAATAGGGACATCATTTTTTCTTGCATTCTTAAACACTGATTAATTTAAAACATTTTTCTTCTGTCAACTCCATAATATTACCTAAAACACAACAAACCCACAAAAGGGAGGACAAAAATAAATAATTTAATTCTCCCGCATAAGTTTGTTCGCCGTTTTGTTTAGATTCGTCCAAACCTGCAAACGCATTCGCGCGCATTTTCTTTGATGTCGGAGAAAAACCGACAAGTTGCGGGAACGCCGCAAACCGTTCGTGGAACAATCAGGACTTGCGAATCTGTTCTAAAATTCGTACGTAGCACCGTCCAAATTAATGTTCCGATTGCCGTTCGGTTCGTTGTTCTGTTTGTTCCTCGGTTTGTTGTTCAGGTGTGTACGAAGCTTTACAATAAGCATATTAATATGAACTATATCTTATGAAAGGAGAGTTATGTAACTATAATTAACGACTTAACGTTACGTTAGTAGATTCCATTTACTATTTACACATATTTTCTTGGAACATTCGATAATTAACTATCGGGATATGATGACCCTATACTTCGCAGGTTGTGCGCAACTGGATACAAGCAAATAACTTGGAGCTGTTACCCTGGCCAGCAAAAAGCCCAGATTTTAACATTATCGAAAATGTTTGGGCTCGAATACTTGCTGTTATCCGAAGACAACAAGGGCCAAATTTTATACCAGTAAACCGTAATGCACTAATTGCAGCCATTGATACCGCATTAATATTAATTATATTGATACCTTGATAGCGTCAATGAGCAGACGCCTCCAAGAATGTATCAATAATAATGGAGGTCACACCCATTATTGATTTCTTATATTTATTTATATAGTAATACCTTTATTTAAAAAAAAATTTTCATTTAATTTTAAACTATAACTTGGTATCTTAATTATAATTATGTAATAAATTCTTGTCAAAAACTAAATATATACGTTGACAATAAGAATTGCCTTAGTTTTTATTTTCACTTTTATATTAACTACAGAAAAAAATGAAACGTCATAAAATATACATTTTGTAAGGACTAAATATTATGAATAGAGAGTTTAATGATTTTTTTAATAACTTACAATAATTAGTAGGTTAGATTTATTTAAAAATAAGTAATAATCAGTCAACCCAAATAACCATGTTTAGTTTTTGATTTAATTTAAAAGTTATTGCTTGTAGACGTTTTTTAAATCAAAATTATTTCTAATTTTATTTTGTAAACATTTCCTAAACAAAATTTTGATTCGATAATTAATCGAGCTATGGTGTTTAATTAGCGATACCTTCAAATATATTCTTTAAAGAAAAAATTAAGTAAGCAACGTAAATTACCTATTTTCTAAAACGTGCTTAGTGTAATGATTCATTCTACAGTCCTTCTATAAGATAACCCCTGCTGAGACTACCTGCTGTTAGAATTGTAAATGATACCCTTAAGCCCGCTTCACAATGTGCAAACTTTTGTTTACAGAAATTGTGGTGTCTAAGTTTTAAATTTCATGAGTGTTACTTCAGCATAGGACACTTAAATATTCGTTCATTGACCCACAATATTTCTGAACTGATTGAGGTGATGTACCATTTAAGAGCTGTAGGTAAGTGAGTCGTGGTTGTCAGATAATATTCTTTCTGAAGCAGTTTTAATTGAAGGATATTCACTTATTAGGAGAGATCGTAATGGTAGAGGTGGAGGTGTTGGAATATATCTTCAGAATAAATTTTCGTGCGTAGAAATCATATCAGAGAATAACATAGAGCAACTGTGGATTAAGAGTAAGATAGGTGGTTGCAATGTGACAATTGGTGTTGCTTATAGGCCGCCTTCTCTGAGTCGTAATACATTTCTGGACGAATTAGAAAATACGTTGTCCATAGTATCTCTTACCACTGACTATTTGTTTCGATTAGGAGATTTAAATATCGATATGTTAAATCCTGAATCTATTACATTACAAACTCTGTTGAATAATTTTGACCTAAAACAAACAATAGAAGTTCCTACTAGAATAACTGCCTCGTCATCCACACTTTTAGATTTAATTATTACCAAAAATCAAGAATTAGTAATAGAGACAGAAGTAATTAGCATGCATGGAAATCCTGATCATGATTTTGTGTATGCCCTTGCAAATATTAAAATACAAAAAACAGACACATGTTTCAAAAAAATGCGTAATTTCAAACATATAGACCAGCTACAGTTTTATTACGATTTACAAGCCATACCATGGCGCAATATTTATCATTTAGATGATATTAATAGTAAAATTGAGTTTGTACTTGATAACTTGCTTTTGCTTTTAGACATTCACGCACCATTCCGAACATATCGATTTACAAAGCCTCCTGCGCCATGGCTTACCAATGATTTCGTCATATAATGTTTTTAAGAGACAGAGAATTACAACGTTTTAAACGATCTCAGGATCGGCACATATGGGATAATTATGCTTCACTCAGAAATTCAGTAACTGCAAAATGTCGACGCGATAAAAAACTATATTATCAAAAGGTATTCTCTACCGTTAATCAAAATAAGGTTTGGAAGGAAAAGGGAAAATTAACTGGTACTAAAACAAAAAAGTCTGCTAGTCTACCAATTCATTTATTGGATTCGAATAAAATAAATGATTATTTCCTTTGTTCTGTTCCAAATTTGACTATTTGTGATACTCTGATATCTTTCTACAAGAACAATAGATTGCTAAATTCACCAATATCATTTACATTACAAGCCGTTACTGAACAAGATGTATTAACTGCTATTAACAAAATTGTATCCTCTAGTACTGGTATCGATGGTGTGAGTATTTTTGTTATTAAACTTACTCTTCCGTTTTTGCTACCTTTCCTAACACATATAGTCAATTTCTCTTTTAAAACATCCACATATCCAGATTTATTCAAACGTGCAATTGTAGTCCCATTACCAAAAACATCGCACCCAACATCTTTTAAAGACCTTCAACCAATTAGCTTACTTCCGGTACTATGTAAAATACAAGAAAAGATAATTTCGCTGCAATTTAGTAATTTTGTTTATGAAAATCACATACTTTCTCCGGTACAGTTTGGTTTTCGACCTGGCTATAGCTGTAATACCGCACTTCTGAAAATTGTTGACGACATTTTAACTGCTACAGATAGAGGCCAACTAACCGTACTGGTCCTGTTAGATTTTTCGAAAGCATTTGAAACAATAAATCGTTCATTGCTGTTATCGATTATGTCATATATTGGTTTCTCTCAGTCTACCATTTCATTTTTCCGGAGTTACCTGGGGGGGTCGTAAGCAAGCGGTTAAAGTATCTGACGACATATCGAACTTTATATTAATACTGGCGTACCTCAAAGTTCTGTATTAGGCCCTCTTTTATTTTCTGTGTATACTTCCCATCTCTTATCCGTAATTAAACATTGCCAATCTCATCAGTATGCAGACGATACTCAGTTATATTACAGTTTCTCGCTGTCAGAGGTACAAAGTGCATGTATTACAATTAATAAAGACTTGAACTCACTTGACACGAAATGTGTAACAAACATTCTCTTCAACTTAATCCTGCAAAATCTCAAGCCATCATATTTGGTAAACGCAGTGATAGAATTATTACATCACCTTACATTTCAATCGCAATAAATAATGTACCAATTCCGATAGTAAATATTGTAAAAAATCTCGGATTATTAATGGATGTAGAATTGAGATTTAGAGATTTAGAGAACACTTAACGTTAGAAAGGCTTATGCGGCATTGACTAAACTATATGCAAATAAACATGTTTTTGATCATCGTATCAAAAAAATTCTATGCGAGTCACTTGTTTTATCTAAGTTCAACTACTGCGATGCTGTATATGGCCCATGCATTGATAAATTAACCGCAAACTCAATACAAAAGGTTCAAAAGTCTTGTATTAGATATATTTTCGGCTTAACAAGAAGATCAAAGGTGTCTTATAAGTTAGCTCAAATTGGTTGGCTAAACATGAGTAACAGAAGATATTTTTACTCTGTATGCCTCTACCATTCCATAGTAATAAATCAATCGCCTCCTTACTTACATCATAAAATTAGCTATAGAACAGACGTACATCACCTCAACCTTAGATTTAGGGAACGTTAACTATTCCACCTCATTGTTTGCAATTATACAAAAGAAATTTCAGTTATTGCATTGCTTCTATTTACAACAGAATTCCCCCTTGTCTCTCTTAACTTTCAAAAAAGAATGCGAAGGTATTTATTAGACTGCCAATAACAAAGGTATGTTAATTAATTAATATATATTTAATTTCATTTTTAAAATTAGTATAGTAAGGTTTGAGCGCTTTACGTGCAAAGTACAAATTTTCTTTCTTAAATTTATCGGAATTACTTAGGTTTAGTTTTATAAAGGTTAGGTTAGAGCAGAGAATAACTTCTGTTATTTTACTGGACCTCGCCTTGAAAAGAATTCAAATTTTTGTATATCTAAATTTATATTATGTTAATAAAGACATTTTCATTCATTTATTCATTCGTATAAGTTCATCAAGTGCAAAGCACAAGTTCAATTTTCTAAAGAGATTCAACCAGTTGTTTAACCACACGTGTTATATTAGGTAAGGGAATATAATCAACGTTAGCGAAAATAAAAATCAAAAACTGTACATTTATTTATTTATTCCCATGGTTATTTTACATTATTTATTGTGATGTTAATGTAATGTGTGGTGCCGCAAAATATTTGTATAAACCTATATAAAGTTCGTTCACGATAGCAATAGGATGACGTCACGCAGCACTTTTTACAAGGTTGCCATCTTTGCATATAACTTTGCTTCTCTACTACCTACACTTTTAAGTATATTGCTTCATCGTATTGTAAAGTTTTGCCACTTAAAACATAAGTAAAGTCACTTTAATTTACATTATGGTAACGTAAAATTTTAAAATGTTATATTGGCTGTAATAAATTACTAAGTTTAACGTTATCCTATTCTTAATGTAAACAACTTTAGTGTGTACTATTACAAGTTTATACTGTTTTTCTTGGGCACCACAAATTACACTGACATTGTAAACGATCTGTCAGTTTGACTAAACAATTAATATGACACATGTCATTTTATGCTATTTGAAAACTTGTTTCATCTGATTTATAGAGGATCTTAAAGACTACGTTTTAAAATTATTTTGAGATATACAGAGTGTCCACATATCAAAGTTATGTTTTGTTAAATGGAACATGGTGTTTTATATGACATTTTCGAATTCTACAGTCAAGCTGTTATTATGTTTCCTATAGCAAAAATAAACCGTTTATGAGATATTCACTTCTTTTTGAAATATTGAGGTAAATTTTAAGTTTTGTCCCTGCTTCTGATATCGACATTGTCTACTCAAAACCATTTCAGGTCGTTACAATGCAGATTGAAGTGCATTTCGATAAATTATACGAGATAATAAGCAGTGGGTCTCAATCTTTGACATATTAAGTCATTTAAATTTTTTTTTAAATGGCACCCCTGTATCTGATGGTTTAATTTGACATAAAATTTAATCGTTTTTCAAAAAATATAAGGGTTCTTTATACCTATCTTTAGTAGTTTTTAAGTTATTTTCGTTGTCAAAATTGAGGCACCGGCATTGGTTATACTTATTGTACTGAAGATTGGTCTTATAAATTCTACTTTAGCACTTTTAGTGCATTTGGTACTTAAATTCATGTTTGTATGATGTTAATAAACAATTTAAGAAATTAAATTTAAATACATGTTTTCCAAAAATGTAATACAATTACAAAAATTTCAAAAAAACCAACAAGCAATAATAACATAGAAGCATTAACCTAGAAACATATATGATTTATATTGAAAGTAGTTAAGATTAGAACAAATGCTCAAAATGACGTTTTTTAAACAAATTCTAAACATTTAATAACCTTAATATTTTCTAAAGTAGTTTTTGGGGTTTCATAAACAATATTCTTAATGTATTTCCACAAAAAGAAATTTAAACAGGTCATATCCGGCGACATCGCTGCCCAGTTCTGCGTACCTCCTCTTCCTATCCATCTATTTGGAGACAGTGCATTTAAAAACGGTGCACATCAGCCTCAAAATGTGCAGGTGGCTCGTCTAGCTGAAACCACATTTATTGGCGGATATTTAGATTAAGTAAGTAAAAAAAACTGCGGGTCTTCCGCAAACCTCTCCAGGGCCCATAAACAAAATTCTAGTCTAAAAATAGAATTTCCTTCATGGAGTTCTCGGTAGGGGTTAAATTTGTTTCTTCTAATAATTCTGGAAATACTTCTCTTGCTATTTCTCAATTCTTGACTGACTCTGCTGGCTTTGGTGCGGATTTTCCGCTATTGATGTCAGCACATGGACTTCTACATCGTCATTTCCCACAAGTTGGTACTCCACTTCTATTTGGGTTTTTATATGCCATGCTTCCTGTTTTGCGGAAAACCTGTAGCAATCTTTCAAAGTAACCAGGTCTGGATGACCTTGGTCGGGAAATTTTTGGGCGTAGATCATTGAAGCCAGTAAACAACTTTTTGGCAGTCCTTAATTTCTAACAAAATGTCGCATTTTTCTTTTATTTGGCGTAGCGAAGCGCGCCGAGACAGCTAGTAAAAAATAAATCCTACTTACTATGAATAATACCTTCAGATTTGAATACACACGATCTTAAAACCTAATGTTTAACAGTAAATAAATATCTCACAAAATCTTGTCTAAATCGGTACGAAGAAAGAATAAGTTATTTACATAAAAAGTATTGAAGAATCGAGAAATTCTACTAAAATGACAATTCAGTCAGTGCCGTAGAATGTAGGAAAGAAGAAAAACCCCTTGCTCCATGTCGTACTTCTTTGGTATGGGACAGATACTACATCTTAATAAATTCTAATGTATTTTCATATGCTTAAACTGATTATCGAGTATTACAAAGAAATTTCTAATAGTCATGAAGTAACAGTGAAAAACAATGTTTAGATTTTGATATAAAGCACCCTGTAGTTTAGTACAGACCCATATTTTATTTAAGTGTTTTTTTAAATTTTCATATTTTAGGCTCAGGATTTTCAGTGTAAAATATTTACACTTATTGATGAATGTATATTGGTCTAAAGGCAGAGCAGGTCGGCTTGTCATTTCTGAGCCCTTTTGAAAAATTTCCAACGTATCCTGCTGAAAATCTCTAGGTATGAAACTTATAAATCCTATAGCTTGCAGTTTTGCTACTAAGACCATAAACTTATTTAAAGTAAATGTCCAGTTTTGAAATGTAGGAGGGACCTTATATCCTTTGTTGGTTTTCAACTTCATTGACCGTAATATGGGAATGGCCGACTTCCAAAAATGAAGTGGTGCATTTTTGACTTTTCTTTGGAAGGAAACAGCTGACCGAAGTGGCTTACCCCTTTTATTAATGCCACTACCATTTATTGAGCCAAACGATTGGTCAACAAATTCAACAAACTGAGCTGTTTCTTGTGCTCTCTTACCCAGTTCCCCTCAAAATTGTGTGACAATCATTTTTAAAACTCCAACTTTTTGACATCAAATTTATTACCGGAAACACAAGTGGCTTAACGTTTGGGCGCAAATTAAAACTTTAAGTTTCCGTAATTTGGTTTTGTCCCCACTATGACAATCGAATTTCTATGCCGATTCAATATTTTGCCACTTTGCTAAGATAACTTATCGTCAAGATTCAACTCATTGTCCCACTGCAACAAGTTATTACTTATTCCCTTTAGTAAATGTGGAGTAACGAATAGGAAAATAATTTATTGTCCATTAATTTCGAAAATGATGTGTCGCAATTCTTTACCACTTTGTAAATATTCTTCTCTAGTGTCACTTATAAGTGTTTTAATGGCCTTAACATTACTTGATCCCTGGTCACATACAGTGGCTAGTATATTAAACGACGCGACGCAACAGTGGCTTTTTCAATATTGTTTTTAGTTGTAAAAATATTTGTTGTGACTTATTGACGAAACTGGCTGTTTCTAATTCCCATTAACACCCCTCGACATAAAAGCCTACGTATATAACAAAATGTATTATTAAAGTAAATTAAATCAAAAGTTATTACTTGTACATGGTCATTGGTCAGCTATATTTTCAGTACGATAGTCTCCAAAATCTTCAAAACGTTCCCCAAGACCTTTTCCACGTTGAAATTGAAGGTCTGGTTCAAGTGACATTTTATTAAATAATAAAATACACACCATCCATGCTCTTATTAATTTTTTTAAATCTATCAAAAATTGATTTATGCACCCCTATATCAATAGGAACATTACCGAGTAATTTCTGCAATGTGCTTTTCGATGAAAGTGCAAATATTTGTGACAAAAGCCTATAAAAATTTTAAAAAATTATATTTGGTATGTATACCAACTCTTACTTTTCAGCAAGAACCTTCATTTTTCTCTTCAGGAGTGTAACATCTCCCTTTAGGGTTTACTTTTGAGTTTTTTACTTTGCTAGTAAAAACTGTTGCATATGTAACATTTGGGACACTTGACTCCGTGTACTGCATTTTTTCTTATAAGATCCTTCCGAATGTTGCAGTTCTTTTTTAATGATGATAATTTCCTTTTGTGTGAATTGATCTTATGATACTGTTTCAGAGCTTTTGTGGATAACTCCTTAGCATAACACATTCCCACTTTCACTTAGTAATCCCCGTTTTGCTTCTGTAAACAAATAAATTGCGTTTTATTTTTAATCATAAAATGATACTTTCGAAGTCGAAGGGCTGTTATTCATTTCAATCTCCACTGTAATGTTAAAGTTATTTACTGCATAATTGCTACATGTAACACATAAATTAATAATGACTATAACAACAAAAATGTAGACTTACCTTTGTAGGATTTACAATAATCATGATCAAGTGAGAAGCGCTATTGTAACAATGATAGGTACCAGCAAAAATGTAATCGATATAACATTTTTCTCCAACCAGCCTCTCTCATTAAAGTGCTTTTTGCATATGAAATGACACTTATAAATCTCTTCATTAGATAGAAACGTTAAAAATTTGTTGCCACTTGCTTACGATAATGCTTCAAATGTTTTTTAGAACAATTTTTTAGAAATCGACGTCGACTATCATAAAGTTGCTGTTAATTAATATGTTACAGCTTAACAATTTCATTACTTGCCCCAGGATTTAGTTTGCATCCTAACACTGAACAACTCACTTTACCCATTTGTTTAGTATTAATTTAAGCACTATTAGTGTTATAGAGTAATTATAATTATACAGCACTACGTATTCACAATAACAATTTTGTGCCAAAATCATATCTTTGTCACCTACCACATGTATACAGTGACCGGCAAAGAGTTTGCAACCAACGGGAAAAATTTTTGTAATTGAGATATCCGAAAATTTTTTTTGGCAAATGAATTCAGCCGGTCACTGTATAATAATCAGCAACTACCATAAAACTAAACCTAAAAAATGAAAGCACTTTAAGCTTTTTGCCCACGGTTCAAGGTCATACATTATTGTTGCAGATCTATCATGTATATAATAGTACGGTCTATGCATTCTACATACATAAAAAATTTTGTTTTTCACAAATCACATCAACAGTCACGTCACCTATCTGTCAAAGTTTTCATAAAACACATAGTTTTGAACTAATTTGCGATTTTGGAAACTTCTACCACGTATAAATTGTTGTACAGTAACAGTAAATTTCAAGACCTTGTGTTTAGAGAAAACTATTTTTGCTTTACACAAATGGATATCGAATGCCGTGTAGAAAAAAAGTTGTTTGAATAAAAGTTCTAGAAAATGCATTTTACAACAACCCTCTTCGTTAAAAGTTATTCAATCGTTACTTATAAATAAATAATATATGTCATTGTTTTTCCTTTAATGCGTTAATGTTTACCTTAACTTCAGTTCTATCGTCTTTATTTAATAACAAAATATGTTTTTTTTACATAACTTACAGAATTTTACGTTACACAGAAAGAAAAACAAAGTTACACGTTACAAAACTCACAAAAAGTCAGTCCAACAATTATTAAGTCCGATACATTTTGGAAATGGATTTACGAATCTTACAGTTTCTAAGGATTTAATTATTATCAAATTAATTAGAGTACTAAACCGAAGGATTTTTACTAGAGATTGTCAATTATACAGCTTAGATAGAGCGGCATAGGAAAAATTACATGTAAATACATTGAAATTGTAACTAGATGAAAATTAACACCTCGTACTTACGACGTAGTATGAAATGAAATGTTTACCTTACACCCCTGGTAAAAGATGTTACAGTATCGGTCGCCAAATACTTGTAACGTAAAATATCTATTGTTTATTTTTGGTTATTTTGTTAGTTTTCCTTTAAAAAAACGAAATTGAATTTTTCATCTGTGTTTAATTAAAAAATAAAAACAGAATAGAAATTTTTCAGATTCAGACAGCAAATGTTTAATTAAATTCATTGTAATCTGTTGGAACGTAAATAGCTTTTATTGTAGCGGCGGCATTAAATTTTTATAGCGATTATTTTTGTTGTCTTTTCTTGTTCGTGTCATTCGATGGTTATGATTTATGTTGAATGGAATTAAAACGTAATTCTGAAATTAACAGAATATTAAAAGGAATTATCCGGATATCTGCAACTAACAGAAGGGGCGATCCATTGTCCATACAAAGTGGTGGTTTCTATTCAGCTTGCACAACGTAAAATCAATCTATTCCGTGCAATACAGGTAGAGGACATCAATTGAGTTTCAATCGGATTAGCGAACAATATCGAACGGATAACTGTGAACCGTCACGTCACGTTTACCAGTTACTGCATTTTCCATTCATATTTTTTAGCTAACAGGAAAAGTGCATTAGACTGTTCACAGATGATGGATGCTTCGGGTACGGATTAATAATTTTAGTCGCTGCTGAAACGAGAAAATTTCAGCTTGAAAATTTAACGACATAACGACATCAAACGCGAGAGCAGCTCAAGATCTTAGCGTAAATTATACGTTGGCCTCGTTTACAGCGTTCATTACAAAATCAGATCATCAGATCTGATTATTTTTCATCTCATTATGTGGCGCCCACGTTTTATTCTTTTGTTGCCAAGGCAAATGATAAATTGAATTAGAAAATCGTGAGCATTAACAAATAAGAATACATTTCTATGTTAGATTCTTAATTTTTTTGTTTGTTTGTATTTCATATTTTCTTTCAGGGAAACGAGTTTTGATACTTAATTAGGAACATCGTTAACCATGTATTAAAATACTTAGTTTATAAAATAAAATGGAGAAGAATGGAATTTAATTTTATATTTTTAGTGTACTTATGATATTTCAAAATGTAGTATGCAAGACTGTTTCACTTGTATGTTTTCGAGCACACACAACGGTTGTCACAACTACCTCAGTTTGATATAGAAAAAAAAACGAAAACAAAAAACAAGTACACTTTTGAACCGAATTGTATAATTGAATGAATTTTTACTGTTTGAATCCAATGCTGTTGTTAATTTTTGTACTTTATTCTGCATCGAATTTTGCTACTTCACGGTTCAATTTCAGCCAGGAAAAGCAGAATTTTTATTTCCAGTTTCTGCTATCGCCTTAAACGTTTCATTCGTACTGTTAAATAATTGTTAATTTTTATTATGGATGCCCACAGAGAAATTTTTAGTGTTTATGAGAAAAATGATGAATATGAAATGTACTACTAATGTCGATTTAACAAAACTCACAAATAGGTTGTCTACTATATTTGTAGTAAAAATAGGTAACTTTTTTTGTTGTAGCCTTTTTTCGTTCCTTCTACAGTTGTTTTTACCTTAATTAATTTTTATATTTATAAATTTGTGGTTTATAGCCGGCAAAATTTTTATAAAATAATAATGGTGTCAGTTTGTTTGGATAATTACTGCAGTGTTTTGCTAACTCGTGCAAGCTAAAATAAAACAAAACTTTGCTTCCGTCTGTTGAAAAAATATAGTTAGAATTTCGCTACGTGTTAAGCGTGAACACGAAAAGATAGCAACATCACTTCTTTTTCATTATGAATAATTACAGTTGCAAATCAACCAAATCTACTCTTAACAAGTCATGTTGGTATTTTTTGAAGTTTTCTTATCAACTAGCTTTAAACTAGCATTCTCGCTAGCATTTCTTCATGTAGTGTTGGTGAATACACTTTCTGTTTAACAACATTATTTTTATAACTTTGACAATGAATGAATTAATTTATTAATTAATTATTATTAATTTGATGGCATCTTCTGCCTCTTTGTTTTGGTAGTTACAGTTCAAATCGGATTCTTTATTACTTTGTTACAGTTTGTTATCGTCGAAAATTTGTTTCAAAAGGAATTTGTAGTGGTTTGGAAGCACCACTCGATAGCTACTGTCGGTGAGGGGTTGTGAACAATTTTTAGCAATGTAGTAATGGAAGGTCTTCAAATCAAAGGAGCGCCACCCCACAATTGTTGTTGTCAGTCCTAAGCAGTAGGAGTTTAAGACACAAAGAAACAAATTGATAACGAAAGAAAAATATTATTTAAAGATAAAAATATAGAGCTTTTTACCACTTGTGTCACATACAAAAATACATAGCACATACATTTATATCAAGTAACAATAAGACAATTAGCAAATAAATTACGTGAACATTACAGATTGTATCATAGATAGATTGACTCTAAATTATCTCTCAGCACTATTGCGATTTTCCTCACCAAAGTTCAGTACTACGATCAAAGCCGAATAAACAACTCACGTTTCGATAGTAAGTATCATAATAAATTGTCCTAACACGAATTTCATTTCAAGCAAGTTACGTTGACTTCCCTAATTATAGTCCCTAATTATAGCTACTAAGCCGTGAAAGTGATTTAAAATAATACCGAAATATTGGAGCAAACATATGTGAAACCGTTATGTCAAGAGGCCTCGCGCACACAAAGTTTGCTATAAAAGGCGCTAATTAATTAATTAGTGACAAATTAAACTGATCTGTCTCTAAACACATGCAATACAGTTATAGAAGTTTCACAACTAAACTCATAAAATATAAACTATAATTAAAGTACTTAGCTGTCAAATTGTTTTATTTGAAGTGCAAGAACGACAGACGCTTTAGATAAATTTCCAAATGATATCGATGCAGGAAGGACCAAAGTTGATTGACTACTGGCTGATACTGTCACGACAGACAGGTGTCGAAGTGGAAGGCACGAAACCGAAATTTACTAAACGAAAATTGGATAGATAGAAAAAACGGTCACAAGTTTTGGTATTTTTGTAGTTTTTTCCTTAATTAACTGGAGAATTTCTTCTCGCTAGATCTTTCATCGTCTCATCGACGGAGATCTACTGCGGTTAATTCTTTTTCAGGTTACAAGCACTATTGTTGATGAAACTGTTCATTACTTCGACAATGAATTATTTTATTTATTTAAAAAAATAACAATTAGCATGCTGTGTGTGTGATATAGTTATTCACATGACTAGCACAGAAAGTGGATGACATGAAAGACTTAATAAATAAAAGTAAAGTAAAAATTACAGTACGTACGAAATAAAACGTTAAGAAAAAATTATTGATGGTATGTGGTGATATTTTATTTTGTTGCTAACTGTAATCTTGAACAAGATAACATAGTATATGTAGAAGAAGTTCATAAGTAAATATCAACAAATTTCCTCAAAATTGACATTGATTCAACCACGATCTTGCGCAGATGACATTTTATATTCTCTATTTCTTCAAACTGTTTAATTGCAGTCCAATTCTTATGTGGTGTCCTATGGAATTCATTTAATTCCTTCTATATGATTTTGTTTATTCATCTGTATACTTTCAAAAAATATTAGTAGAAGTATTAACTTCTTTCCGTTTAATGTATCAATCAATTTTAAAATGTATCTCTTTCTTAAGATAGCAAAAATTCTGTCGACAACATTTTTGCATTTGTCGGTAAACTTATTATAGCCATCAAAACTTTCAAGCACAACGTAAATTAGGTCAATTAAGACATCAAAAAGTCGACGCTTACTGGCCATTTTATGACGTCATTCTATAACAAACTTGTTTCATACAAAATATCGTAACAGGTGAACCCTAATTTCTTGATTACTAGATTGTACGGAAACTGTCACTTTTGTATATGGTCGTGGGAAAAGAATCGTTATTTACACTACGTAGATGGAAGGTGAAGTTTTCGTTTAAGCAATGTAAGTGAACCAAAACGACCTTACCTCTAAGTTGTGTATTTAATTTTGTTTGATACCTCCAGAGACCTTGGTTTTGCAATTTGTATTTGAAATTACGTAATAAAATAATCAATAAATCAATTAAATTGTTTTTGACGGATTGCTTAAGGATCGTTTCCATAACGATAAAAAGACAAAACAAAAAATCTAAATTACCGTGAGCGAAAGTGTGAGCGAAAGTAAATGAACAAAAGTGGAACCTTCACCAACTAGTAACCATGGATACCAGCCACTTTCTAAGATCAATTTAATAGTCTATTTTACTATTTCTTTTTAGTCAATGAAATTAATCAAAATGTACTACGTAAAATTACATTCTCTTACCAAATATAACACGTGTTATAATTAATTGTAGGCGATCACACCCGTTAAAACTTTTAGAAAATTCAAAACGTGCTTCGCATTTGATCAGTTTTTGTCGATATTCTCATATTATTCTGGTATATAAATACATAAGTAGAGTGAATACAGTTACAATGTAAACGTTAAATGTTAATAGAATACTTACCATATTCCATTCATCTGAATAAGAGTAAAACCTAACTTTTACTATTTTATCCTCTTTAACTATTTTTGTGCTCTTTCCAGGTAATACTGCAGGCTTAAAGAACCCTTAAAAACCAAGTTCAAGTCTAGTGGGAAAATGCTAGTTCTGATAATTTATCACAACGTTCTATTTCACATTTCTCACTAAGTAACGATATACTAATTTTGATAATATGCAAAACAAACATAATTTAATTACAATAAAATTAATAAATGTTAAGTACAGTGCATAACATACATACACATACAGGTGTTTCTCTATATAGATGCTACTTCTTTTTCAACGAGGATTTTCTCGAACAGAAATCGCACCCAGCAAGTCTCTAGATGATTATGTTTATTAAAATCATAAATTCAATTTTTGACTATCACAGTCTTCTCAAAATTGTTAATTTTAATATTTTAACTACTTCAACTAGATCTAAAATAGTGATTTTTATCACTAGCCAAAGAACAGTATGTTGCGAGTCCGAGTAAAGTTTGTAGATTGACGTGGAATGCTCAGGCCTGCAATTACTAGTAAGCGTAAAACCACTTCACTTTATCTCTTCCACATTGCAAATTTTATAATTCCTGACGAAATTGCATAGTATTCGACCTTAAGTTCTGTATAGATATCTGTAAAACAATTTAAACAAAACAACAATTAGTCAAACTAACTAGATTTCAATATGAATCACACATTACTTCTACAATAAAAAGAACAACTGCGTAATAGTTTTTCCGCTTTATCATTAACTGAAACACTCCGAACCTTGTCATTACTCAGAATCATATATTAATAGTATTTTTTAGTAACATCTAAAACTTTTTTCTCGTTCATACTGATCAGTTGAGTCGTTCTGTATGTCGAATTTTAGAAGGAGTACTACTTTGCAACGCACCCTTCTATACCAAAATAACTTTTCATAACCATCCTTTCTAATTTGCTTATGCTAATAGACTTTGCAAGGAAATAAGTGATAAACGTATACTTCATGTCTATATCTTCGTATTATTGGATTTACTTCATATCGTTTTTTTTGTTGTTGTGTAGTTCTGGTAAGCCGCATTTTGGCTTTATACAGGGTGGCGCAAACTTCTGGCATCAGACTATAACTTAGTTGTAAAAAAGATATAATACTGAAAATTTGTTACATTTGGTACTGTTACTGAGTGAACATTTTAAAAATATTTTAGATTATACAGGGTATTCCAAGAAAAAGTGGCAGCAGAAACTTACATTTTTTTTTTAAATAGAACACACTATATTTTCTTTAAGGTAGGAAAAGATTGCGGAGAGCTTAAAAAAATATAGCATGGCAATGTATTCTACAAGGTATTTTAGAAGGTACCTATATAGCTAATTTTTAGTAAAAATGCCACCTCATTCAATATTCTGTTATAAAGTTAACATGTTACTTCCATGTCATTAGCTGTGGTTAGTATTAATTACATTATTTATTATCGAAACTTTATTAATACAGGGTGAAGCAAAATGCAAACCAAGCAATATCTTAAAATTTTTAAAAGAATTACCCTATATGTCTTTTTACGAATCATTAGAATAATTAATTAACTTTTGAACGATATAGTATATGAAGACAACACACCTAGTTGTCGAAACGTCGACTATAGAATAATTTAGTTCTTTGGTTATACATCCAGCTCCTATAGAAGGCCTTCAATGTAAGGAAACTACTACAAATTAAAAATAATACTAGGAGCAAGCAATAATTTCCAAGTATATGTAGGGTATAAGTTAATAAAAATGGTAAATATTTTATTAAAATCGAAAAAAAATTATTTTACGTGAAGTACGAACATTAACTTTTGTAAAAAAACAAAATTTATAAAAAATTTACATCATTCTGCACTATACACTTCTCAATTCATTTTAAAAACGAGGATCTGCAACTTATCTGCAGTTACGGAAGTAAATACATTGCGAATTCTTTCTTTCGTGTTTTCATGAAGACTGTTCTAGTTGTTTAACGTACCCTCATGGAAAGAAATCTATTAAGGTCAGATCTGGAGATCAAGGAGGCTACAAAAATGGACCTACACGACCTATTCACCTGTCCGTAAAATGTTTAACCAATAACACATACAATTTTGTTGTAATTATAAATTAATTCCTGAATTTAGAAAATCTCCCTCTTGTAATTCCGACAAATGATTTCATAGAAAATCAAGATAGCCCGTTCCAATAAAACGATTCTCAAAAACGTATGGTCCTATAACATTATCTCCTACAATTAATTTCCCATAAAGTTTAGGACGAATATCTATTTTGAAGTATGTTGTCCTCTGTTGATAACAGTAAAGAATGTGGGCACATCCGTATTTACAATCACAATTTATAAAACATTTTAATGCTTGAGAGAACCCAAAATGTACAAAGTTATCACTATAAATTACCCACCCCTTGTTATCGCTATTATTGCTAGTAGTATACGAAGTTTTTTGGCTTCACTATTAACCATTTTGGCGATTTAATTGATGAAATGTTAAACACAACATTTGTCATATGGCTTACTTTGACAATGTTAAGAATTCCGTAATTAAGTAACTGTGTTATTCTACGCTTATTCTACGCTTAATAACTCAAGATAAAGACTACATACGATATATTTTTGAAATCAGAAAAAAAAGTAATAATGTACAGTCTTACATTTAAAAAATACATCATATTTTTGTTTTGCCATGTAAACGGCGAGTAACTAAACTATTGATAGCATTCAGTTAGACCATACAATTTTCATATACAGTGTGTCCCAGGATTGATGTTAACAAGAGGTGTAATGGACTAAAATTTTTTGAATTTCATTTCAAGATTCTGGATTCCTGCTTAGCGTGAAACAAATTTTAAGAATTTTTCGTATTTTGAAAAACAAAATGGCCGTGACGGTGAAGCAAGAACTATTTTTTTTTCAGGTAAAGTACCCTTTTGGTTTGCGGTATAGAAAAATGTTACTAAGAAAAGTTGTTCATAATGACAAATCATGGCCGTATACCAAACTTTAGGACAATCTACAAATTGTAGGTATCTAATTCATCTATTAAAATTTTTATTTGTAGACCATTGAACGAAACAAATAGTATTTACCACAAACTTAACTTACAAAACGTAACACAAGATTGTACTGCAATAAATTATCTATTCAAACCAACCGCCACCATTTTCTACACATCTTTCTATGCGACGTCTGAATCCTATGAAACTGTTCCGAATTTCCTCTATGCGTATTTGTGTTACTGCGTTTCTTATACTTTCTTTAAGGATTTCTCTACTGTTGGGTATTGCTTGAGAGTAAACCAGCTGTTTGAGGCGACCCCATAAAAAGAAATCTAATATGGTGAGGTCGGGCGACCTTGGAGGCCACTCAATTGAATCATTTCTAGCTATCCACTTTTCTGCGAACACAGAATTTAGCCACTCAGCTACGCTTGCTGTCAAATGTGCAGGGCATCCGTCTTGTTGGAAATACATTGCTTGTCTTTCTGTTAGCGGCAAGTCATCTAAGTAGTCTTCCCTGAATTTTTCAAGTAGCTGTAGATAAACATTTTGATTTAACCGTCCCTCTATGAAGTAAGGTCTAATTATGCCAAAACGATATGAAACAGCACACCACACATTCACTTTTTGGTAATATTGTCTTCTACAGTTGATCCGAAAGTATGGATTTTCTGTAGACCAGTAGCGACAATTTTGAGAGGAAACAACGCCATTGGTAGTAAAAGTGGCTCTGTCTGAGAATACAATGTTTTTATAAAAATTTCGTTCTTGAAGACATCGCTCCCCGATGGTAAGACAAAATAATATCTACGACCTTCATCACCTTCTTCGATAGTGTGCACAAATTTTGGTTTGAATGCCTTTACATTGGTCGACTTATTAATTCTTTGCAGTTCTGATTGACGAATATCGAGATTACACGAACGTTCCCTTAATGATAGTCTGGGATGTTCATCCACCGAATCAAGGGCAAGAACAGTTGCGGTATCATTTTCGTCATATTTCTTTCTTTCTTAACGTTACCAACGCTGCCAGTTGCAAGAAATTTTTTAACTATTTGCATGGCAGTCATACGTGTAAGATTGGTGTTGGGAAATTTTTTGTTAAACCGCTGCGCCACTACTCTTAGAGCCGTTGGTCAAGTCCGTAACACTGAACAAGGTAAATTCTCTGTTGTAATATATACTTTGAACTACAGGCAATTACTACAAATTGCAATCTGACAGTACTTGATATTATACTCAAAGATTGTTTTTCATGGCCCTCCATTGTTATTTTCATTTTCACGCCGTTTGGTGTAAATTCCAAATTCACAAATAACGCTGAGTAATTTTTAAAAAAATTATCGTACATCAATGATATTATTAAGCTTTGTTATTTAAATTTGTTGTAAATACTATTTGTTTCGTTCAATGGTCTACAAATAAAAATTTTAATAAATGAATTAGATACCTACAATTTATTTTGTTCAATCTAAAACAGACAGTTTAATGAAAGTAGGTAGATTGTCCTGAAGTTTGGTATACAGCCATGACTTGTCATCATAAACAACTTTTTTAGTAACATTTTTCCATACCGCAAACCAAAAGGGTACTTTACCTGAAAAGAAAATAGTTCTTGCTTTACCGTCACGGCCATTTTGTTTTTCAAAAAACGAAAAAATTCTTAAAATTTGTTTTACGCTAAGCAGGGCTTAATTCCAGAATCTTGAAATGAAATTCAAAAATTTTTAGTCCATTACACCTCTTGTAACATCAATCCTGGGACACACTGTATAACTTTTTTCTACGAACAATAATAACGATAATAAAAGGTAGGTAATTTATAGTGAATACATTCTGCATACAGGAATTTTATGTAAAAATATAAGATGCTAAAATTATTTTACATAAAATACAATTTCTTCGCTTACCCTTTCCATTAACTAACGATTCCTAAAAAACATATAGAGTAATTCATTAAAAAATTTAAAGATATTGCTTGGTTTGAATTTTACTTCGCCTTATATTAATAAACTTTCCGATAAATACATTCTAAAAAGTTTTAACTTACTTTATAACAGAGCATTAAAATAGGTGTCATTTTTACTAATAATTAGCTATATCCTTTAAAATACTCTTTACTTTAAAGCTCTCAATGAGATCTTTTCAATCTATAAGAAAATATAGTGTTTTTTGTTTTAAAAAATGTAGGTTTATGCTGCCACGACTTTTTGGAAACTCCGTATAATCGAAAATACTTTTAAAATGTGCACTTAGGGTTAGTGTACTAATTGTAACAAATTTTGAATGTTTTATCTTTTATCAACTAAGTTATCCTCTGATGTCAGAAGTTTGCGCCACTCTGTATAAATAGGAAATGGAAAATTTCTCACTAAATTTTTCTAGGTTTCTATCTTATGTTCCCCAGGGTAGAGGTGACGTTATATAGATTTAATGATTTGACATGGTGGTAGAAGAAAATTACAGAGGTTTTTTGCAGGGAAACGCGGAAACTACAAATTGTGCGTTAACGCTTTTTTTGACATCGATGCTCTCTAAATTGCCACACCGCAGACACACATAACGTGTTTTCGTGACGTTATTCTCTATAACAATACTGTCCCTTTGTAAAGCCACCGCTATTTTAGGAAACCTAGTTTTTCTAGTTTCTTAAAAATCATCTTTTTCATATTTAGACAGTGATCACCCATCCTTAAATCCCAATTTGCTATCCAATGTGAAGTACAATGAAACATTTTTCATTATTTGGTAACTACTGTTGGAAAGAGAAAAACCCCCACTGATAAAGAAAACTGTTGACACTTTCCCGATATCACATCATTAGGCAAACTAAGACTTATCGCAATCTAACTAAGGATTCAGATCATATTTGATTACTATTTCATCCCTTTAAGTGGTATTTTTTTTTTGACAATAGTCTCTTGAAATCACAGCAGTTCTTTGACTTGAATATAAATCTTTATACTATAAATTATTTTTTCTATTTTGGGTCGCTTACAGAGCTATAAAAGCACCCAAATGAGTTGTTTTATAGAAATTCGAGTTCTTTTATAGAAATAGGACAATTTTTATTCCGAACGGTGGTAACAATGACAACGTCCAAGCTGTCATTACGTTTGGTGTGCATTAATTTAAATCATAATTAATGTTCAGTAGATTTATTTATCTACTTATTTTTATTTCCACCCAATTTTTTTTAATGAAACATACGATAAATGTACTAATTCAACTTAAACTAGCATTTAAACCAAAGTTTAATGAAAATATTGCCACCCTAACAATTATACTTCAAAATTCCCTAAATTTAAAAACTCGCGAAATTTTATTTTAAAATCAAGCTGAAAACCCCAAAATAGAAAAAATGGTATAAAGAATTCGTTTCAAAAGGCATTTTAGCGACTCGTACTTTCGTGCGTCTACTGAAACTAGTACTAGTGTTAGTTATTAGATTCCTATTCTCTTTTCGTTATTCTCATTTTACAAATAACAAAGGAATAAAAGTATATCAATGATAAGTTGCAAAGAACTGTCGAAGATCGAAAAGTCCCAATATTAACAAAACTGAAATAAAAAAAATAAAAGACTCATAAAAAGCATAATAAACGTTTAATGTCGCATTTTCAAATAATGTTGTTTTAATTTGAAATAATGTTCTTTATTATGTACGCAATTTATAAAAGCTCACATTAATATGAAACATATTTGTATTTAAGTTGAAAATTTTTTTTGTAAAATCTTTTTAATAATTGCGCTTTTTTTTGATACAGTAAACTTGTTATAATAAAATTAACACAATTATACTGAATCCATTGTAAATTCTGCGGAATTAAATTAAAACTGGAGTTAATTTATAAGAGCTACCATCATTAAGCGAACGCGTATTAACTTATAATAGGGAAGTCTAAGCTGAAATTAATGAAGGTGTTGTATACATGCCGTTCGAAATCAACACGGTAGCACAACCTTTAATTAAAATAGAGAGCTGCTAATTATTTTTCCAGGCGTTTAACAGCTCCAACACTCAACGACCTTTTCTTTTGTATTACTTTATCAAGGGGATATATTAGGAATTTACTGTCGTTCATTTCGTAAATTAGAAAATGACAACCAGGGTTTAATTAAAATTTGTGTAAAAACGTTTGTTTTCTTGCGCGGTTGTTTAGTTTTGTAATGAATGAAATACAAAAAGGTGTCCAACGTTTCTTTAATTATTATTGTTCTCTAACTTTTGCGGACTTTCGGCTATTTGAAACATACGCGACGTTCTGTAAGTGACGTATTGTGTTTTCTAAAAAAGTTTTCCAATCTGGAAAATCGCCCATTTTATGTTTGTATGAAGCCCAGCATGTGTTCTTTGCCGTAGATGAGTATTTTTCGTGTAAGCTCGGCTTGATACCAAATACAATACGTGTTCGGCAACTAGATTCACTAGAATTCAATTGAGTTTTGCTTTGCAAAGTTTTTTGCATTGCACGTGTATATACGGCAAGAATATAGATTTAACTTAGGTCGTTCATACAATTTCGCCTGTTTCAGAAATATTTTCATAGAAAACTTGTGCGGAAATTGTATTTGCAATACTGCAGCGACAAGATATTGAATTTTCTTTTAAGAAGGTTCGTAGTATCGAGTTTGTTGATCAAACATGTCTTCTTGTTTGACTTTTCTTAAAGTATAAATTAGAATTTGTTTAAATTGTGGTTAATTCCTTATGTTTACTTTTTATTCTACTAATTGAATAAATTACATTCCAAGCTAAATATTGAGAATGAACACTGCCAGTTTTGAGAGAACTTCTAATAAATGCGAAAGTTGTATATTCGTAGTCGACAAAGAAGAATTAAATTATTTTTCCTTTCAATTAGAATTTATATAACTTATTATTTATAAAATGTTAAACTCAAAAATTGGAACACAATTAGTTTAATAATTTAATCAATTAATAACCAATCAATAATTAACAAACACGTCATTATGATTGAACGAATTTGTGAACACAATCTGGAGATACCATCGTCTATCTATTAACAGTGCAATAAAACTGTCGAATTTGTATGGTTGATCTTAGGAAGACCTAATACGATTTGATAAATTCTTTTCGTGTTAGATTGTTAATATGTTGCGGAATATTATAAGCTAAATGTAAAAATTGTATTTATTTAAATTCAGTGGATCTTTAACTTTCTGAAAATTAGTTTACTCTTATTCAGTGTATGATTTTAAATAGCATTATAAAATATTTAGTCCAAACTTAGCTATATTATGTTTTAAGAGATTTCAAGTTCATAAAGAGGTTATGTTACACTATGTTCATAAAATGAGATGCATAGAGGAGTTGAGATCATATAACCCTTTTTATCCAATGCACGAGCAGTGCATCAGCGCGACTTAACCTCAAAAGTTAGTTGTTGTCAAAGTGTGAAGTGACAGTGTTAAAAATCTAAAAAAGATGCTTTCTCGTGGAAAATTGATGTATGAAATGGTCCTAGAAGATTTAGAAAGAAAAGTGATTGTCGAAAATAGAAAATATTGAAAATAGTATCGTACGTAAAGGGTGTTCCAGAAGTAGCGCCGAATTTTAAGTTGGCACTATGGTTTCCCGCGAAGGTTGGTAGCCACAATGTTATGATTTTTGTTATCTATTATCATTCCGATTTGAGTTACCGACCCGCTTGTTACTAAGTTTTTGTTGTTTAGTGACTTTTTAGCGATGGAACAGCTCTCCAAAGAACAGCGTATTTTGGTGTTAAAAATTTTTACAAGTGTAATGAAAGCCCCACTGCAACGGTTCGAGTGTTTCGTAATCGTCTAGGACGTAATGAGGCACCTAACGAATCAACTGTTCGAAGATTGGTGCGCAAATTCGAAACCACGGGCTCACTTTTGAACGACAGGCGAGTGATCGAAAATTTCAATGACCGTTTGGTGAAGTGTGCGGCGAGTTTGGGTGGACACATGCCAGATGTGATTTTTCATACTTAAATCGGAGTATATTTGCTACATTTTCCAATAGAAAAATTTCAAATTGAGCGAAAATTGAGTTTTTTATTGCCCTTTGAAATTCGGCGCTACTTCTGGAACACCCTTTATATGCAACAATTGTTTCATTATTACATATATTTTATTAGGATCTGTTTGTTCAAGAACCTACTGTTTTTTTGTACTTGCACATGATTTATGCGGGTCTTTCTTGTTTACTTAAAAAAATACGAAACATAAGAGGGATGAATTTATCATACATATTCTACTATCATTAATTTTTCATATATCATTGGCCACTTTGACCAAGTTTAAAAGCATTGTAAATTTTTAGTGAACAATCATTTTCAAACTATAGATCAAAATTTTTCAGAAGAGAACATTTCTTCTTTCGGACCATCAGACTCCTCTAAGCTTTCAGAATTACCAAAACCGGAAGTGAATACAACAAGTTTTGAAAATTTGTCAGATTGTGAGATTATTATGATGGAGAGTTTAGAGACAATTACCTTTCTTCTAGTGATAAGTACGTTCCATCAGACAATGAATATAATGAAAATTGTCAGAGTATTTTGAAGGTGAGAAATCATTTGAAAATGTTGAAGAAGTAGTAACCACCATAAGATCAAAACTCACGGATATATCGTGATATAATGAATTAAATGTTGAAGTCAAAAAATTAAAAGTATTTTCTGATAGACCAAAACTTTCTAAAAGAAGAGTTAGACAACGAGAGACTTGGAAAAGAGTTGAAGCTGCTGCAAACAGAGCAGTGTCAAAGAAGTACGTATCTAAAAATTACAGAAAGGCTCATCAGCACCATCACTTGACCAACGTGGACATAACCTGAATAGACCTCACAAAATAGCTGAAAAAGTAGTTGAATACATCAAAAACCATATTGGCCAATTTTCAGCTGAGTCTTCCCATTACTCCCGCAATAGTAATCTTTATAAAATGTATTTAGCACCGAATTTAAACATTTCCATTATGTACAGACTCTATTTAGAAAATGTGAAAAAACTGACAATTTCAAGATAAAGAAGACTTCTTATGTAAATATATTTTCAAATAAGTTCAAGTTGTCGTTTAGTCACCCCAAAGGTGACACATGCAGTGAATGTGACTCCGGCAAATTCAATTGCTCGCACAGATAAGAATGTATTATATTTAACTGTAGATCTGTAACAAACAATGCTACTGTCCAAACTGACAACTTTGAAGGCCTTTTATTTGAGACACCTTTGGTTCTACAACTTGGGTATACATGCTATTTCAACGAATGGAGACAAAGCCTTCAAGCAAACCTGGACAGAAAATGTTGCAAATCGAGGTAGCATCGAAGTAATCAGTAGTTTGTGGTATTTTATTCAAAACAGCGACCAAGATAAAGCCAGAAATCACTTACGTATATGGTCTGACTCATGGGCGGGTCAGAATAAAAATTTTCAAATGATTTGTTTCTTTCAATTTTTAATTTTGAAGAAAATGTTCAAGTCTATTGGACATAAATTCCCCGAGGTTGGGCATACTTATATAAATGTAGATAGAGATTTTGGCCGCTTAGAAGAAGTTCTAAGGAAAACAGAAACAGGCATCCAAAAAAGGTTCTACGATTAATAATATTTTTATGATTTTGAGAAACTGGCTGCCAATATGGGTTTAATGAACAGGAAAAAGAATACTTTGAACGAAAAAGTTAACTTCTGTGATGGAATAAAATGGATTAGAGTTGAACATTTTCGAAGTTATATGTATAAAGAATCCTATGATCCATATACACCGTTCAAAGAAGTGAATAAATCTATTAAAAAATCCATCTTGTACACAAGATCCAGGAGGAATCTTACCAGATTCACACATAAAACCGGGAGTATATTCAATGAAAAAGTAGAAAACCTTAGACACCAAGTAAAATACGTACCCGAACAGCACTGTTAGTTCTACAAAGAACTTCTGGTTCAACCAAGCTTAGAAGAACCTTGCCCACCCAAGAAAAGGCGCACTAATAAGAAATAACATGTATTCGTTATAAGGACTGTATTTAAGTATTACCTTTTAGATACTACTATTCTTTAGTTCTAACAATAAATATGTTAAAATTGATTTGTTATCTCATTTTTCAATACCACACTTGATAATAGATATTAATAGTCCATTATGGATAAGAGGGTCACGTACATCTTTTTTTTTTGTTTTCACTCGAGGTAACCAACAAATACAATTTAACTCCTCAATATATTCGATGGATAATTTAAAAAGAATATTCTCCGAAAATTTCATTTTAGTAAAGTTATTCTTGACAATTGATATTTGTCATTTAGCCCTTTTATCCACTTGCCCATTCAATTATTATTAAGCTTTATTAAATGTATTGACGTAATTTGTCATCAACTGTACCAGAAATTTATTTCTATTTGTGATTTGAAGTGAACCAGGTGTTTGACTAAGAACGGTAACCCGCTGTATCTCAGACACTAAAACTCGTATAACAAAGTCGCGTAAGAGAAACTGCTTGAAATTATTTTTAAGTTTTCTACTCCACTAATAAAGGGTAGTTCACAATAATAACACAAAAACATCATTCTATAATAACTTATAATAAATAAATAAATTCAATATTAGTACCACAAAATTTAAATATTCTCAACCTTCAGATCATTTTACGTCAGTTTGCTCAATAGTTTTTCCTCTAGCTTGTAAAGTAACTAGTAGGGTAGCAAGTTTTTGAAGTAATCAAGTAGAGTAGTTTCAGTTGGGGTTTTCTTCAATCCATTATTCGAAGAAGAATCCACTAGGAACCATTTGTTGATGAATAATCCACTCGAAACCATTTTGCTAATCCGAAGATCTCGGTCTAATGCTTCATGACGGCATTACATTATTCTCTTTATAATACGCTGACTCAAGAGGACGTCAATTTATCCGCTATGCGGTTATTTTGATTATTTTCACTAAATTGAACGATACTCTTTTAATAGTGGCGATTCAGAAGTTCCTTTTATTTATGGTTCACTTAATTTCCTCATTGTACTCGCGCCTCGGTAGTTATACATACACGTACATTTTTCGGCATTTGAGATACTTAGGCGGTTGTTTAAATTTAACAACATTAATCCGCGCAATCCGGTACATGTCAAATAACTACATGTTACTCTTAGTGAATCTGCTTAAAGACTAACTTAAAAACTATTGGCAAGTATCAGGTAAAGGGAGTCTCCCTCTTAACATTTCCTACACAAAGAACATTACAAAAAATTAACGCGCTAACATTTTCTAAGAAATAATAAAGAATAGGTAATGACTTTTCAGAAATTAGATCGTGGGTACGATCCGTGGGTTTTAATCACTTAGTCAAAACAAATCTTTAATTTAATTGATAAAGGCGACAACCACCAAGCTGTTTCCCTGGAATAAACAAAGAAACCTTTGTAAAAGCAAAACAAACTGCGACCTATGTTGATTAAATTCAAAGAAATCGAGTGTAAAAACTATTGAAATAAGCATTTCCTAAAAACTCTAATTGCGTGAACGTGACGAAAACGCGTTTCTCTACACCAACTGATTTAAACAACAAAAATATATCAAATGACAAAACAATATTCCAGCAAACATGAACAGGAAAACACACGTGCATTGCGACGTAAAGGAAATACTTTAAACTATAATCTATTCCAGTTCAAAAGAGCTTTTACGAACCAAAATCATTTGCGCGTATAAAAAAAGTATTTTTCACCCAAACAGAGGTGACAAGAACTATGGCGAGAACTAACAAATCATGTCAAAGATTATTAATATTAGTTTGATCATTCCCATCAAAGTGGCATTTCTAAAGAGAAGAAGAACTATGTTATTTATCCTGTTTTTTAACGGTTCACAAGGCTTCAAAGTCATTCCTTGAAATTGCAGTTCAAATATATCATCATGCCACACCAGAAAACTCAATGGATGTGTTTTATCTGATTCAGGACTTAATGATTAAGAGTGCCAAAAAACAAAACTGAAATTCTAGCATCACGTCAATGGAATCATTTAGACACAAATGTTTTTATATCGTATTTTAGAAGACGACCCAAACACTTGGTTCTTTATTTAAAAAGCCGTTAAAGCGTTAATGAAAGAATCCAAAATTAACTACAAATCTAAAAACTGCAGATTTTTATAGATGCCTCTAAAACTAGTTTAAATAGGTTTGTTGCGTATGCGACTCACACCATTTAAAACCCACAAAATCTTCACAATCATATGAATCTATAAAGATCATCACTTGCTTATTTGTGATGATTTGAAAGTAATTAGCATTTTATTAGGTTGAATTTAAGATTTTTTAGAAAATAGTATACTTCTATGTATTTTGTAGGTCTTCAACAGGAGTATATAAAATATTGTTGCTTTCTCAGGGAATGTGACAGCAGAAACAATAATTTTCATTATCAAGATTTGGCCAAAACTTAACACTTTTACGGCAGATATTAAAAACGTTCAACACGAACCGTTAGTTGATCCCGAATGCATTAGAAAAATAATACAGATGATGTTGGCAACCTGACATGCTTGCAGAGTACTTCTGTACTCTTCAGCGAGAAATTTCAAATGAATTATGCAAGAGACAATCAAAGAAATTCATACCTAGTAGTAAAGTATTTTGTATTTGAACTGACTTACAAAATTAATTACCTTTAATGCGAATATTAAAACAAAATAATAGTAAACAATGTAGTTTGCTGGAATTGAACAACATTAACTAAATTGTTCACGTTTGTTATATACAACAAATTAGAAATTTCGACAAACAAGGGCTGTAGCTGTAAAAGATTCTGGACACCCTGTATGCTGATACTTTATTTATAACAACTACTACGAATTCAAATTTACGGATACATAATTTGGTTATCAATCTATTAGCTTCATTTTTCTACTTTATCTCGATATTTTACTTTGTCAATGTAACTATTAGTATCTAAAGTTACTCCCAGATAAACTGGGTTAAAATTATGGTTTAACTTTGTATTATTAAAGATAACATTAAGTTTTCTACTTTTTCTCTATTACTTAAATGAAAACAAGAAACTTCTGTCTTTTTAAGATTGGGGCATAATCGCCATTTTTTGAAATAATTTTTCATAATACGCAAATCATCAGATAGTTTTTTTTTTTCAATTTCAAAAAAATTTTAATGTTGAAATGAAAAAAGGCAACTCCAGTCTTAATTTTTTCTGAAATCCAACTTTGATATGTGTTGTTAATTCCAATACTTCATCACAACAACTTCTACCGGATCGAAATTCTGCTTGTTCAATTGGTAATTTCTCTTCTATTAACGGATTAATTTTTTGAAAAATCAATCTTTCCAAAACCTTATAAATTACACTTAACAAACTTATTGGACGACAAGAAGTTGAGTCTATAGGACATTTATTTTTCTTTAAAATTGCCACGCCTTTACATTTATTTAAATCTGTTGGTAACTTACCTGTATTATAAATATCATTGAGAAACATAAGTAGACACTTCAAAGAATAATCTCCCAAATTTTTCAGAAGTTCTGGATGTATTCCATTAAACCCAACAACTTTCTTTGATTTGGTCTTTTTTAATGCATATTTTAGCTCTTCTACAGTAAAAGGTTTGGATATATCTTCTGAGATAGGTGTAGATTTTGTAGACACTTTTTCATCTTTGTGATAGTCAATTTGTCCACTTTTACTGAGTTTGAAACATTAACCAACCGCGAAGTAATACAATTTGGAGAAATTTTTGTATTTGTTTTAGAAGATTGATTTGTAGAACCTAATTTATTTAAATGTGCCCAGCTTTTACGATTGAATGTACAAAATCCATATTTTCCATTAATGAATTCCATTTCTCTTTTATTCCATTATTTAGAGATGACAGTACAGCATTCCCGTTTTCTTGTTTTAGATTTTCTAGATATGATTTGTACAATCTGTTTGTTTCAGTTGACCAACATGGGACATATTCCTGCCGAAAACCACGTGAAATGGATTTTTTTGCTGCACATTTAACAGCACCTACGAACCTAAAATAATTATTAGAAACCGGTGTTATCCATCTAAAAATAGAAACGAGAGATGTTCTAGAGTGTATCCAATTAGTTTTTTGAAAATTCCATCTTAGTTTTTCTAAAGATTCTACATACGGAATTTGAAGTCCAATTTGTATTAGCGAAGGTCTATGTTGACTTCTTGGAAAATCGTTTAATACTATACGTGTTGACTGTAATTGAACCATGTCACGATCCATTGATACACAGGTCCGGGCTGTATTCGTTTTGCCATCGGCCGGAATAAAATGTTTTGTTGTCTTTTGGAGCGTATACGAAATGTATGTTTTGAAATTCCATCCATGTCTGTAACGTTATTCCATTGATATCGCTGTCTTTGTAGCCCCATAATGTGTTGTGACAATTAAAGTCACCAACATATAGACATGGATGAGGAAAAACGACATTAAAAGTTTCTGACCAAGGTATTGGAGAAGGTTTGTAAATATTTACTACGTGTAAATCTCCTATTTTAGTAGTTATAACGAAAATTCCAGAAATTATACTTTTTTGTATATTTTTGTATTGAATATTTTCTTTGGCGTATGTTGCTATTCCATGAGTCGGATTGTCAATAAAGTCTACTAATTGAAAACCTTTTACTATACCTTTATTGAGTATACTTGTCTCATCTCCACAGTGTGTTTCCTGTAAAAGTAAAATATCCACCCTATTCCTGAAACAAAGATTAGACAAGAAATCTGATTTGTCCTTACTCAACCCCTCAACATTAATTTGTAGAATATTTGTTGTGTGTCCTATATTAGTGTGTGATTGTGTTTTGTGAAATTGTGTTTTACATTTTTTCGTAATTATCCGGGAGGGTCTTGATGGCCAGGTCCGGAAACCAAAGTGGTGGTTCTCAGGAACAACATGTTTTTCTTGTTGACCATGGAGTACTGTAAGGTACTGATCACCTTCCATATTTTATATTTGTAATAAAACGCCTAAAACACACACGAAAACCTCTAACGATATTGACGTACGTTTTGACGTTTTGACAAATGTTCTCTGAAATATCTGGAGAAAATCATTTCGTTACTAGTAACTATATATATAGCCCAATTTACTGAATGTGTAGTTGCTAAAGCTGATTGGTTGCTCGTGTTGATTTGAAACTAATATTTATTTATCTAACCTGAAAATCCGTTAAACGACGTCTACACTTCAAATAAAAAATTAAACTTGATGATTTTTATTTATTATTGAGAATAAAAAAATGTTTAATAGTCATGAAAACAGCTATATTTTTTGAATTGCCAAACTGAATTTTGATAAAACTCATAGACACTACGTATTGGTCGTGGAAAAAGTATAGTGTATTACTTGAAAACAAAATTATTTTTCATTGCTCGTGACTCTCATAAAAACTGTGATTTTCTCCTCGTGTAATACAATATACTATTTTTGTGATAATTGCGGAACGAACGTAGTGAGGTCACGATTTTCGTCAATTCCATAATAATTATTCTTAAATACTTAACCAGGATCATGTTTTTCAAGTTTTTACCAAATTTTAGCATTTTGTGATCACTGTTAAATTGAATTTTAATTCGTTGGAATTGCTTAATCAAGCGGCAAATCTACCTCCCGATTTGTACACCTAATTGAATTACCAGTAAGTAATTTGATAAGCGAGAAAAGTATTCCGAATGATTTTAGTAATTCGACAAGTAATTCTAGTTATTCGACTGGCAATTTTAGTAATTCAAACTGTACTACGAGTAATGCGATTATATCTAAAGAGTAGAAGCATGTCCTACACATGTACTTGCAGATATGTATTTTACGGTTCTTAACATCACAGAACTTACCATAAAAATAAACTTAGTTCTTACTTTTGGTTTGTCAAAGAGCAATGACGTTGTGTAAAGAAACTTTATTGTCAAAAACATAACAATTAAATTTGAACATCATAAGAATTAGTTTCAACTTAAACTTATATAAATAAAATACTTATAAATAGTTCTCATTAGTATTACCGGTCCTCCACAATATGTTCAACGGTCTTTGGTTCGCTTCCAAAGTCCCAATTTGGATTAAAAATCGCACCACATTTAAACAACATAGAGTTGCATTTTGAATAGTCTGTTCTAATTCGATTTACTTTATACCAAATTTTTGTTTTTTGATCAAAGCCCGAGACTTTGTTGGGAGAAAAAGCCGTACTTAAGTAGTCTTCCAACCATACAGGATCGTGCTTGTTCAATTAGTAATTCCTCTTCTCTTCGACTATAAAGTTATAAATTACACTTAAAAAACTTATTAGACGATAAGAAGTGGAGTCTATACGAGGTTTATTTTTCTTTAAAATGGACACGACTTTACATTTTGTTAAGTTACCAGTATTATAAATATCATTGAGAAACGCCACTTCAAAGAATAATTCTTTTTAATGCATGTTTTACCTCTTCTGCAGTAAAAGGTCTGGATATCTTTTCCCAGATAGGTGTATATTTTCTTCTGTACATACGTTTTCATCTTTGTGATAATCGATTTCTCTACTTTTATTGAATTTAAAACATTAACCAACCGAGAAGTAATAGAATTCAGAGAAATTTTTGTATTCGTTTTAGCAGATTGATTTGTAGAACCTAATTTATTTAAAAGTGCCTAAAAAAATTTCATCCGCCATAAAACCCTAAATTAATTATCAGAAACAGGTGGTATCCATCTAAGAATAGAAATGAGAGATGACCTATAGTTTGTCCAATTAGCTTTTTGAAAACTCTATCTTAGTTTTCCTAAAGATTCTACAAACGGAATTTGAAGTCCAATTTGTAATAGCAAAGGTCTATGTTGACTTCTTGGAAAATTGTTTAATATCATACGTTTTGATTCTAATGAAACCAAGTCACCATCCATTGACACTAAACACAGGCCCCGGCTGTAATCGTTTTGTTATCGACCAGGCTTTTTTGATGTCTTTTAGATCGTACACTAAATGTATGTTTTGAGACTTCATCCACGTTTGTAACTTAATTCCATTGGCATCGTTGTCTTTGTAGACCCACAATGTGTTATGACAATTAAAGTCTCGAAATATATACACATGGATGAGGAAAAATGGCATTAAAATTTCCTGGCCAAGCTATTGTAGGAGGTTTATAAATATTTACTACGTATAAATCTCTTATTTTAATAGCAATAACGAAAATTTCAGAAATAATATTTTTTGTATATATTTATTTTTTTTTTTGGTATGGGGCTCTCAATAAATATCTAAAAATCTCCACACTGTGTTCCCTGTAAAAGTAAAATATCGACCCTATTTCTGAAACAAGAAGATTAGACAAGAAATCTGATTTGTCCTACTCAATCCTTCAACATTAATTTGTAGAATATTTGTTGTGTACCCTACACAGTGTATGATTGTGTTTTTGTAAAATTGTGTGATACATAATATAATAATACAATTAATTTTTCTACAGAATTTCTATGTATATTTATTGATTTAATGATACAGGTGCCTGACAATCTTCATTACTGTTCGAACCAGTGTCAGTTTCTTCGTAGTTGTGTTGAAACTGAATTGAACTTCTGAATCGGACCCAGTTTTTACTATTTCATAACTTCTTTCTCGAAAGCTTCGGCAATTTTTTTGGAAGTACATAAATATTGTCTTTAAGCGATTAGCCCTTTTTTGATGAAACTCTGCTTTCATTCTAATTTTTTGAATAATCGCATTGCATTTTAATTCTACATTGATTTCTGTCGTCAGGAATGGTACAATTACGTCTCAACATGTTGAACTTCGCGAAGTTCAAAACAATTAAAAGACATTCTCACCATCAAAAACAGCATACAGGGTGATTCATTGCAAGATGATTCTAAAAAACATATATTGTACAGGTCTCCGATCCTTTATAATCACGATACAGGCTGTTTTATTAATTTTGTTTATTTCTTTATTTGCCTATAACGAACGAACTAGACTGTGACTTTTCTTTATATTCGCAACATATTTTTCTTCTCCGGTAAGTATCCTATAGCGTATAAACATTAACGCTAATCCAAGGACGGACTTAAAAAAATTCAAAAGTAGTATTTACCTTGTATGTCAAAATTTTAAAAACTGTTTACATATTTGAATAGAGCAGAAAAAACTGAGTTAAAATAGACACTTTTTTTGTTTTCGCATACAAATTTGTTCAAATTAATTGGGACAACTGCGTAATTTCATGAAAAATTGTTAATTCAGGTAGCTCAAAAACAATTGAATATAACAATGTATACTATTAGTATTAATTCAACATACATTTCTGTCATAGTAGTTGCTATTTAAACAGACGATTTGATAGTTCTTGAATGTCAACTTTAAAAAATAGCAGTAGGCAAATGCCATATGTCAAAAGTGTCGGCAACGATTTAAAATATCGGCTGAACCTCTAGAAATCAAAATAAAAATCATTTATTTTTTCAATGGTTCAAAATTAGTAAAATAACATTATTACAGGAAATTAAATCAAATTTAGGTTTATTCACTGTTTAATTAGTTATAATCATAAAATAAATATAAAACACTAAAAGTTAAAGAAATCGTGTTCTCTCTCGTATTTAGAAATTAGTAGATATATTTTTGTTTAACCGCCACTTTAACCTTTAAGTAATTTGTTAAAGTAGTTAAAGTTACTTTGATAACAATACCTACAAGAATTGATAAGACACCGTCTACCGATAGCAACTTGTCTTGCGACATAAAATCCTCCACAATTAAAGATAAAATTACCTTGTGGCAAATTACTTAAGCTAAGATAACATACGTGTATAAGTAGTACTACAGTAATGCGTCCCTTAGGGTCGTTTGACATCAATAGTCCCAAGTTTATAGCTAACGCAGAATACTTAGTACTTGTATAAACTAAGAAAAATGCCAACAGTTAACTGTAACGGCATGTGTGTGTTAAAGTGCAAAACGCTATCTAAGCGATAGCTTTAATGCTTGTAACACACGTTGCCGATAAAGCCAAGATAACTTGTACAGAAGTGCACACGCAACAAAGGAACACCTGATGCAGCATTTCGCTCTTACTGTGAGCTCATCAGAGGTGTATACTTAAGTGCGGTATACGACTGTACAAGACGGCGGTTGGTCTTTTAAGCTCTCGTGGAGCAATGAACATAAGTAAGTGTGTCTTGCGACATTTTTTGTAAACATTGACACGTATGACAGTAAAACTAAGAAAAATGCCAACAGTTGCTTAAAAGACCAACCGCCGTCTTGTACAGTCGTATACCGCACTTAAGTAAACACATCTGATGAGCTCACAATAAGAGCGAAATGCTGCATCAGGTGTTATTTTGTTGCGTGTGTACTTCTGTACAAGTTATCTTGTCTTTATCGGCAACGTGTGTTACAAGCATTAAAGCTATCGCTTAGATAGCGCTTTGCACTTTAACACACACATGCCGTTACAGTTAACTGTTGGCATTTTTCTTAGTTTATACTACCTATACGTGTCAATGTTTACACGAGATGTCGCAAGACAAACATTTTACTTAGTACTTGTATTTTGGGTAATCGGACAAACAAACTAAAACAAAATTGGCTGTAAGAGAATGCACTATGAAAGGTTGAGGTCTGCTGAGAATTCCAATTAAGGGTTGCTTCAAGTAGTAAGACGAGATGACTCCAACGTCGTTAATCTTTCGTAGCTGGCAATATGATATTTTAACATGCAAGAGCAACTCTACGTAGAAGGTTCTTCGAGTAAAGATCCTCGTGCACAGCAAATGTCGTGGTATTAACTATCTGAATTAAAACATGATGAGGCATTAACGATCCAAGAGGACATCAGACAAATAATTAATCTAGAAGCAAACCAATACAAGGGAAGGAAAGATAACCACAATAACAAAAAAAATGTAATTAGAGAAATTCAACTGTAGGTGATTCTTAAAACGTTCCGAGATATTTCAAAGAAATGATAAACGAAACCAAATCTAAGTTAAATATTATTCCAACTCTAAATAAATTCCTAATCACAATAGTCTGATGGTTAGAGAAATTTCGGATTAATCCATATCACAAATTAAAGTTCCATTTCGCAGTTTCTTTTGTATTAATAGAACCGCACTAATTCATGGTTAATACAGAAAAGAAACAATGTAGACGTTTGCAATTTGATTTAGAATTCTACCTCGGATGCGACATATTTAAACACGACCGGAGCGAGCACTAATGCACGGACTAGAAAAGTAAATTCTAATAAACGTGAATTTTATCGTAACAACATGTTAATAGAAATAAATGTAAAATTATTTTAATTTATTCTATACAGAGCGTTAAAGTAGGTGTCATTTCACTGTTAATCAAGTATATCTTCTAAAATACCCTGTACAATTCATTGACATGTTGTATATGTTTAAAGCTCTTCATGAGATCTTTTCAAATCTTGAAGAAAATATGGTATATTCTATTTCAAAAAATGTAAGTTTATGCTGCCACGACTCTTTGGAACAACTTGTATAATCAGAATTATTTTTTAAATGTGCACTCGGTAACTGTACTAAATGTAACAAGTTTTAAAAGTTATAACTTTTTTTTTATCAACTAAATTATTCTCCGATGTCAGAAATTGGCACCACCCTGTAGAATAGGAATCATTACTGATCTAATATTACTGAATAAATAATACACTGATATAAAATTCAGTATTGTAATTATGGTAATACGAGTAATTCAACAAAGTAATATGGGAATCCGGAAAAAATATACAGTTTCGGTTAGTGATTTACCCCTCAATCTTATAATCATAATATAGAAGCTTAATTTTTATATCACTAGGTAATATTCCCTCATATAATTGGTTTGATACAGAAGTACGGTATTATTAATTTTTACTAGATACTCAAGATGTAATTCCAAAATTTTATCTTTATTTAAATAATTGCTCAGAAGATTCTTCAGGCAGGTAACCTCTTCCTCTATAATTGCAAAATTATTCCAATCATTAATTTATTTATAACCAATTTATGTAATTATTAGTAGATTTATTTTAAAAATGTAACAAAACCAGCGTTTTGTTGATGAAATCGAAACGCGGAATCTTCTGGATATTACGACGAACAAATTTGCTAGTTTTCCAAATTCAGTTACTTTTTATACAAAATTGTTTATGTTACAAACAAACCTCTTTCATCTCAAAAATGATTATGTTGTCAAAAGTTTCCCATATAACAGTTTCTTTTATGGCGTATGGCCCAATTACTACACGGTGGGTGTATATAAAGATATTTGTTGAATGCCTCACGCAGAAACACGTTCTAAACTTTCTACGCAGTGCTGGAAAAGTTAGTAGAGGCTTCTGTTGTGAGGAGAAGCGCCGAAAAAGAAAAATAGATAAGAACACAAAATGGGCGGAATGGATCCGTGATGAATACGCGCACTAAAACTTTTAGTTTTACCCAACATTGATTCTAAGATACGTTTAGCCCTCCAAATATTGCGTGCAATTTAAACTGGGGTGAAAATGCATCGTATACAATCTTCCCTTTAAAATTCTCTTATATCAAATGCAAATTCGACATTTTAAAATAACGTTTCGATTTCAAGATTTATATTAAGGGTCACACTTGCTTGATTTATAATTCAAAAATTTTTCAAGTTTGAGCTATTATGTTTTTCAGAATCTACACGGCTTTTACACAAAAGCACTTATATTCAAGTTTCACTTGTGAAAATAGTTTTAAGAACGATCTGTCACAACTAAAGGAACTTTTCACACTGTTTGCTGGCACCTCTGTGTCTATAAATATTTCCATTTCAGTAAACTTATGTCAGCTATATTTTGCTCCCAATGAAACAAATGCCCTAAACAAATATTTTTTACAAAAACTATCAATTTACACATTATTTACTTATTCGATTGAAAACACATTCGCGCTTTTATTTCTCTTTTTTAACTTTTATTAGTTTTTCTAGTAAGTAAGCATCGTTCTGCAACAAACTTTTAATGTAGCTGAAAATGGAACTTGAATCCTTTGAAAGAACAAATAAAATAATAAACTGTACCGAGAACGTGCAAGAAGTAGACGGATAATTACAGGTCGTTAATAAGCGTAAGCGTGCGTCTCCGAGATTGAGCTAATTGGGGAATGCGACGCAATTACCAGAGCTTTGCGGTCTCTAAGTGGACAAAACGAAAAAACGTCCTTTAACGACCTCCATTATATGTGGTTAGTATGTTACCGTGACCATCGTGCCTAGTTTGAACACGTGCCACCCTAAAGTTATAAAAAAGGCATACGTAATTTGTCATATAATTCAAATTTATTACATTTATTTCTGCTCTAGTTAAAAACGATAACGATAATTGCAAGCGCTTGAAGCTTTTTGTTAATTTAACTTTCAACTCGAGAGTTGACATTTTATTCTATATCTTGTTTTAAAACATGTACTGAAATTTTATTTTTGACTAGCTGCACATAGAATCTATTATATTTACATTTTATTTGTATTCGAATTGCTGGGTTTTATTTTCTTGAATTATCATGAGTATAATAATAAATTATTAACATATACATTTAAATAATTGAAATGCCTAAGCATGTTTCCAACAAAATTTGTCAAATTTAAAAGAATGTTCTGAAATTAATCATTATTTTACGTATACCATAAAAAATTACTAAGGCTACAATGTTGCAAAATTATTAACCAACAATTTTAAATCAATATTTGAAAATAATGTCACGTTAACGTTTGGTGTACGAAGCGAAAAAATAAATATCACGTTTCAAGAATGCGACATGGGTTAAGGCGGCTAAGAATAGAAGGTAGGCAACACATTACTTGACAAAATAATCATAACTTTTGAGTAATATTACGACTTTATAAATTCATTCTAGATAGCGGTCAATATCTTAATATAATGATCTGTAAAAGCTCCTACGCATTCGTTTTTTCAATTTTGTTTTTTAATTACTTATAGAAGTGAATCTTTGATTTGCAATTATTTGAAATATACCAGTTCCTTCTACTTCATTAGATTCAAATTGTGCAATCAGAACGTTTTGTTAACAAATTCGATTTTCCTGTATTTTTACTCAAAAGATTGACAGAAATTTCAAAAATTTTAATATACCGGGTGTCTACTTATATTTTCCCTTATTTTAACTGCCTATAACTTCTAAACGGTTCAGGATAGAAACATGTGGTTTTCACTAAAATGTTACATTTTAGTATAAGTTTTCTTTGAATACATTGAATTTTTTCTATCAACTTCGAGGACGTCATAACAAAAATGGCAGATTTTGACAAATTTTTTGTTAATTTTTTTTCCCGGTATATTTTTTTGTAGTTTGAAAGAACTGACTTTCGCCTACCCAGTTTTTCAAAATCTGTTAGCGAATGACCAAGGAATTAATTTTTAAAATGAGAGATACAAATCAAAAATCGTACAACAGAACATCAATTTGTACGATGTTTGCGTTAGTTGTATTTTAAAATAACAATTTTAACAAGACTCATTTCAAAACTTTTTAACGTCATGGTCATTTAATTTTTTAATGTATTTAATAATATAGAAATAAATTACTTAATTTATTTAATTAATGGCCGTTTGCACCAACACAACTTTAACTTAACAATTGTATCTAAGTTTTTAAGCATTCCTTAAGTTTAAGTCGTGTCGGTGCAATCGGCTATAAATTACTTATTTCTTAAAGTTTAAATTCCAAATATACCCAATAATCGAAACTAATCAGAAGTATTAGATTAAAGAAATACGTTGAAATTATATAAATTTAAAATTTATAACTTTTATTACAAAAAAACATAAAGTTTCCAAAATGAGTCATCTCTGAACAAGATTTTTATTAAAAAAATTTAGTTAGGTAATACCATGGTCTTACCTTAATATTTGTTCCACATGCAGTCTTCCCTTTGTATATATTATATTTGTGTTATGTGCAGTAAACCCTGAATTTTGTAAAAATAATTGTGGTTACGCTTCAATACAAGTTTTCCGTTTTCTGTAACACAATAGTCAACCTTTTTCTGTAGTACAGTGTTCAGTGGAGACAAATTTTTGTTTTTTCAGAACATTTTTTCACAAACATAAAATCGTAGGAAAAACAATAATATTGTATAATGTAAAGGTGCATATTAAAATAATATTAATATAACAAATTATTACACAAAATAATAAAATAAAAAAGTAAAAGGAAAATCAAAATTGAATACATCAATGATTATTATCGATCTTAAAATTCGGAAAAATACTTTCACAAATAACAAAAAGACTAGTTGTAACAGACTTAGTGCGAATAAGGAATAAAATACAATAAAATTGTCATCGTATCAACATGAATGACCGTACCTTGCGGCATAAAGTGCAATGTTAGTTGCGTTTTCTTTTAGTTGTAGGCGCAATGCCAATCTTGGTAAGCTGACGGATGCCATCAGACTATCTCTGTAGATTTCTAAAATTCTATTTTGTGCATTAATACACAAGATGGCGACACTACTTTTTGATTGCATGTGATGAATACACACGATGCGTTGAAACTCTGCAGCTGTTCCTAGTGATTTTATTAATGTTTGTTTGAGGTACTCTACACTGATAAACCTTAATAAGGTAAAACACGTGAATGTAGGTGCTTGGGGTGATTCTGCAATTATTGCTCTGGCCAGTGGTTTCAATTTGTTGGCCAGAATTTGATATGTTGAGTAAAAAAGCACGTTGCTTTTATCGGGGCGTTGATGAATTCCTTGCTAGTGTTAGACTACCTACAGATTTCTACAATTCTATTATGTCTGTTGATATATTCAATCAATTTCCATCGATACTTGCTACACTTTACACTTGCTAGCACATAGCGATTTAGACGCAATCTGTTTACCACTATTCATATAAATTCGGAAAGTGTATTTTCTTTTTAATTGGTCGTTTAACTATTTTTTCAGATAAATCAGATCTTTTACAATTCCACACATTCTAGCCTTCAATACCATAAAAAAAATCATCCAACATAAAAATAGTCTAAGAATCTCTAACCAAATGATTGGATATTCTTACAACAAAACTAGAAAAAACTGACAGTTCATAATTGAGTAGCATACACAAATTAAAATGCTCGTACGATACGATTTACATCGGCACTATCTCTAGACAATTGGAATATTTACTCAAAGATACTTACATTACTTTAGATTAATTAAATACACATCATCGGAAACAGACACTCGCACTTCAAAAAGTTTACCAGATGATTAAGTATTAACATTTTAAAATTTACGAAGTGAGTTACTCCTGTCAAAGGATGTGATTATAATTGGCGTTTTAATTTTTTCCTGAAAATGGGTTATCATAGAGACGTAAAATTTTGTACGAGATATACACTCATCAAATAGTACAGTAGTCATTTTACAAAAAGTGGGACTTTTTTTGGGAAATTAGATAAGGGTGGTAAAAGTTAGGAAATTTTCTGTAGATTACGAAAAAGATAGTCCGAGAAAACCTCCAAACCCGGAAAACATTGTTTTATATATATATATATATATATATATATATATATATATATATAAAATATAAAATCGTAATATCTTTAAAAGTATGCATTTTAGGAAAAAAAGTTTCAAACAAAAGTTGTTCAGCGTTAAATTTGCCACATGAATTGACTATTCCGATTTTCATTTTTATTGGATTTTTACCTGTAGAGCGGGAAACCTATTATTAAATATGTCGTACAATAAAAAGGAAAAAAAATTTCTATTCTTCAAATATATTTTTCATGACTTTTAAGATCAAAATATAGTTCAAAAACGTAATTTGCGACCTCAAAAACCCATTATTCGATTTTCCATACAATATTGAAGACAAAAAAAATTTCCATTTTCTAATTATGTGTTTTCTATGAATTTTCAGATAAAAATAGAAGTAAAAAACGTAATTAGCGACCCCACAAACTTATAAATAGATGTATCATACAATAAAGTCAAAGAAAAAAAAATTAATTTTCCTAAGCTGGAAAATAAGGTCGAATTGTGGGAAATTTGCGATGAAAATCACTTTAAGTAACGATATATACCCTCCTATATCATGGCCATAAGAAATTTAGCTTTGAAAAGTCATTTTCTTAAACAGTTATTTTGTAGAAATATATATATCTGGCATTTTCCCGTCTACAGGTGGGAAATCCAAACAAAATGAAAATCAAAATAGTCAATTCTTGTGGCAAATTTAACGCTGAACAAATTTTGTTTGAAACGTTTCTTCCTAAAATGCATACTTTTAAAGATATTAACGATTATTTGCGGAAGAACAAAGAAAATTGTATATATACCGGGTGATTCAGCTAACGCGTTTATTAGAAGTTTATGACTTCCCGTTGAAATATTTGTTTAAAAATTTGGAATAGGGGATTGCTCTATTAATCTATTAATTAAAATATTTCAGTTCTTCTAGCACTTCCTGTTACACCGGAAGTGGCAACGAACTTTCTTATTTTAAATGGAATGATATATTTTTTTAATATATACTGGGTGAGTCGGGAGGAGCGCACCTAACTCTAGGAGTGTATTATACAAGTGAAAATAATGTAAAAAAACTCATATATTCTCTTTTCATTTGACTTCAAGTTATAGCATATTAACAAATAAACAAATTATACACATAAAAATGTTCTTAATCATAGCGTTCTTTCAATAAATGTTCAAAAATACCGCCATTGACTTCTAAACATTTTCTGCTTCGTCTACGAAGAGCGTTTGTTGCTCTCCCAATTGATTTATTTCTTTTTTCTTTAATATGGGTTGCAGTATTCTCAATTCGTATAATTAGTGCATCCCGTGTGTCCACTTCTATTTTGTAGACTTCATTTTTCATCCAGCCCCATAAAGAAAAATCTAGTGGTGTGAGGTCTGGAGATCTTGCAGGCCAATTAATAGGACCTCCACGACCAATCCAACGCCCTGGAAAACGTTCGTTCAAGTGTTGCTTGACCTGACGAGCGACATGTGCAAGAGCTCTATCGTGCTGATAGTACATCTGCATTCTAATATTTACAGGAACATCCTCTAGCAGGCCTTGTAATTCATTTTGTAAAAAAATGAGGTAGTTGTCTCCTGTGAGACGATTCTCCAAAATAAAAGGGTCAATTAAATAACTGTCAACCATACCACACCACACGTTCACAGAAAACAGATGTTGAAAATTGCTTTCGATTGTTGCGTGGGGATTTTCGTCTGACCATACATGATAGTTACGAGTATTATTAATGCCATCACGGGTAAATGTAGCACTGGGAAGCTTACCAGTCTCGCACAATTAGTTGAAAACTCTAATAAATACGTTTTTATCAAGATGTCTTTGGTGTAGAAAACGTTGACGATATTCTTCAGCAGCAGCTGTAGCATTTCCATTACAGAAACCATAAACAAACACCATATTTGCATATTCTAAATTTGAATAAGTATCTGGCATTTTGCAACACTAACAATCACATAAATTCGAAATTAAATGTTCAGTTACTGTTCACTGTATACTGACAGTTCATCAAAACGTCAGAATTATCAAATGTCTTTGAGCCTCGAACATGGCATACTTTGATAATGTTAAAATTCAGATAATAAGTGGAATGCTAGATGAACATTTTTAATTACGCCATAACTTGAAAACAAATGAGAATCGCATAAGAACATATGAGTTTTTTTACATTATTTTCACGTGTATAATACACTCCTAGAGTTTGGTGCGCTCCTCCCAACTCACCCAGTATATTTAGATTTTACGCTAAAATCTGAGTTACTTTCATGTGGCACAACCTATATGAAAAATCAATAGTTTTCGAGATATTCTCATTGTTTTGAGAAAAATTGGTTTTGTAGTATTGTTTTCAAACGCTTGTCAATGATTGAAAAAGAAAGTTATAGTAACAAAATTTGTGATACACTTAGGAGGACTGTTAAGTTTTTAAATGATGTGTAATTTGTCATCTCATTATTTACAGGGTGTTGAAAATGTTTGGCTAAATCTGACTAACTTCAACTGGCCAAAAGTCAATTTTTTAAATGGAACACAATGTATCTTGTTGCTCTATGTGATAGATAATTAAGTGGTATTTCAATCTTCATAAGGGTTTCCTATACCTATCTGTTACCATTTTCCTGCTATCGATGTATTTACATTCGACACACAATATTTCTCTATTTTATTAAATAATTTCTGACTAGTGGCCAGTGGAAATTAAAACAATGTGCCTTATTTATCAAACTTGAAAAACGTCGACGTGACACATTATACACGATATTCAAATAAAGACATACTAAATTTATTTTTTATTTATGGAGAATGTTACAAGATTATTGAAAGAACTTGCCGTTTGCTTGCCGGTGTAACCGGAAGTGCTAAAAGAGCTGAAATATTTTAATTAAATAGAACTTTTCGAGCAATCCCCTATTCAAATTTTTTAAACAAATATTTCAACGGGAAGTCCATAAACTTCTAATGAACGGGTTAGCTGAATCACCCTGTATATAAAAAACAATGTTTTCCGGGTTTTGAGGTTTTCTCGGACTATTTTTTTTGTAATCTACGGAAAATTTCTAACTTTTACCACCATTATCTGATTTTCCAAAAAAAATAGTCCCAAATCTCGAAAAAAACCTGTAAAATGACTGTACTAAAAGTCTACTTTTTAAAATTTTTTTTAATTTTCTCCATGATTGTAGGGGGATAAAATTAACAATCGCCCTTTATATTTTTATTAAAAATTATTGTGTATTAGAGTTTAAAAATTTAAAAACATTACATTTGCTGCATCATTTAGAAACTTTACTTATATACAACGTGTCCAAGATAAGGATGCCCACTATGGAGATCTCGGAAACGGTAAGAGATGGAAGATCAGTTAAAGTGTGACATATCGTTGAATTCAGTATCAAGGAGAGAATTAAATATGGCAAAAAATATTTTTTCGTGTATTTAAAAAAATAAAGTTGATGATGCTTGCTAACAAACGAAACGTTGTATCAAAAATTGAATAAAACCATTAGGTAGAGCTAGAAAAGTGGCAATGAAAATGTGCTATTCTTTTCTTGATATCTCTTCAAATAAGGTCAGAAAAAAATAAAAACGAAAATCAGAAAATTTAATTTTTTTCAAATATCTCAAAGACTACAAAAATATCCGAGTTCTTCAAAGACTATAAATCCATCCCCTTAAATGCGCAACTTTTGTTCCATTTAACCGACCTTCCATCTCTTACCGTTTCCGAGATCCCCATAGTGGGCATCCTTATCTTGTACACGTTGTACATTTAGCTTTTTACTAACAAATTTTATAGAAAAGTCCCCACCTAATTTTCGATAAGGAGTCACCTCTTAAATTTTTTCGCATACGTTTGGACACATCTTGTATAAACCACCATATAATTTTTATGAGCTAATAAAACACGTATACATTACCATGCAACTTTCATATGTTTCGTATAAAATGTTGATGTTAAATTTGTGCATTTTCATATGCAGTTCTGGGAATCATTAATACTACCTTTATATTATACAAAATGTAACAATTTATCATAGGCCTTTAGTATTTAGAATTTCAATTTCTTAATAATAATCCCAATAATAACTAATAAGAGTGGTAAGTTGTATATTAACCATAAATCGTTTCAAATTTAAGTTCCGTCTCGTTTTAATTATTAATTTCCTGCTTAATGTACATTGTACATACTACATCAAGTTATTAAAATTATATTATTATTAATATTATTTAAGGAAACAATCATTTCGTTTTCATTAATTTGTTTAGTTAATGTTTTATCTAAACAATATACTACACAATAAAAAAAAAATAATACAAATACAGAAAATAAACATTAATTGCTATAACCCAAATGTTTGTAAATTTTGTTTTGTCAAATTTGCTTTGATTTTGTTTTACACTTTCCCTTGAATCGTGTTCAATCTATCGTTTGCTTTGGGTTAGTTTGGATACAATATCCTATATAAACATTTATTTACATATTATATATTGCGTAATAGCCTGTTGCAAATTTAATTACATTTTGTTGTTAATTGTTTACCTTTTTAGCCTATCCAATAAATAAAATATTAAATATTTTTCTGTTCGAAGTTTTCTTTTAATTGTGTTTTTTACATAGGGTCTTTTTGATCAAACTTTAAAGTTTGTTTGTTTAGAAACAGTCGATTGACAATTTTTTTCTATAACGTATAGGTTTTTCTTTTATTTATCTCATCCAAATTTTGTAACCATTTTCTATATACTTTTAGACGTTTATATTATTTTTGGAGCACAATGTTTTATGTCATTACACACTTTCTATATTCTCTTACTGGTTTAATAGTATTGGGGTGAAGTGGAGTTTTGCGCAAAATGTTTGTTTAAAATATATACTAGTAAGGATGGAAGTTTGAAACAAAGTGCATGTTTATAAGATAAGTTTTGAATAACTTCCGTGTTTTTTTTATGAGAACTTAATATTGAAGAAAATGTTTAGGAAATGAGGCCTAGAAACATGGAAAGCAACGGCAGGGATGAAGTTAGACACCTTGGTTCTATGGAAGAAAACTCTACCAAGGTGCAAAGTTTGTAAATATCAACACCACAGAAATATTGGTTTTCACCAAAGTAATATTTAGACATTTCTTTTACCAGGATGTCAACAAAACGGTTTTGGCTCCGATGGTTTTAAAGTGTTTTTGTGGAATTTGTTTCAAAATCGAACACTGCACAAAAAATTTTAAACACCCTTTAAAGTTTAAGCACAAAAATCAAGGAGTATACTGTACGTACAGGATTGTTATTCTGTATCTCACTATCGATAACTAGGCGATCGAAATGTTTAGTTGTCGACTCGAATACAACAGTTGATATTCTGTAACTTTTTCGACTGTCAAAGCGATCGACAACTAGTCTTCTAGTATCGCGTTCGTATCGCGCGCCAAACAGCTGGCGAGTAGTCGCACATCTATTAAAATTATCTGAATTAGTGTTTTATAGTAGTGTAAGAGCTAGCGACATAATTTCACCGTGATAAGCTTCAAGGATGAATTATGGCTAAAACGTCAGTGTTTCTCCAAATTAAGCGAAAGCCCAATTGGCAGAAGTGAAATCAGTTACTTTTAGCGTGGGTGGGGAATCAAAATAAAAAAAAAAAGGATAAAAAAACGTCATTAGAACAAGGCTGAAAGTTGGTATTTACATTGCTTTTGTAGATATTAGAAGAAAAAAAAATTGGCAGAAGTGCAAGTTGTTGCAAAAGGGTTGGCAGAAGTCATCGAAGTTGTCATAATATGATGAAAAAAAACGTGATAAGCTTCACTTCTGCCAATTTGCATGTACACTTATTAATTAATATAGAAGCTGTATGCAAATTGGCAGAAATCAAATATGTTGCTTTTAGCTGATATAATCGATTAATGTATGAAAATGAAAAAAAAATAGATAACACAATGATGACAAGCACGCGTCACTTCTGTAAAGTACATAACAGCCGTAGCCATAGTTTTACAGAGAATGTTAGCAACATAATGTAATTAACAGAAGGTTAAGTTGGTTACAAAATTGCAATTTTTTAACAGGCTGTATTTTTTACAGTAAGAGAGCCCTAACAGAATGCTAAATGGAACCGAAAAGTTGAATTTGTAATACTAGTAGAGGTGGTAACGGAGATGGTAAGTTATTTTTTGATTCTTTGTATCTACTTCAATATCTTGAGCTGCCAAACGTATCCATTTTGTTTAACTGGTTTAAACCTACTAGACAATTTTTATACCATATTTTCGTTTACTGCCAATCAATATTTGGTGTTAAAAATAAACGATTGGTTTTAATATTTGGTGTCTTCTTTTTAACATCTTCTTTAGCAATCTTACAGGACAACGATCTTCCCATTTTTTGTTAGGTGTCAACCGCAGTGCGTTTTTCCCCACCATGTGCTGTCTTTGAAAACATAGTATTGTATTTAATACGACCAGTGGCTTTGCAGTAATTGTTGATTTCTTTCTTGAAACAATCAAGGAAACAAAAAACTGCTTCATTTACACGCCATGCAAGTTCCACAGCACAAATTTCTTCTGTATCCATCCGGCGTGTTTTTATCAAAATTTGTAACAATCTTCTTAATTTGATGTACACTGAGAGCAACAAAACTTGTTAATAGTTTGTAAATGTTTTTGTTTAGCTACCCGTGCCTTTCTTGCACCCTCAAGAGTAATGTTTTTGAACGGGTCGATTTTTCGGTTAAACTCTTCATAAAACTTTTTTAAAATAATGTAGCACACATATTCCACACTGTTTTCACAGCCCCTTCCTTGAAATCGGTTCCGTTGACTTTCTTCATATTAAAGGTCCAATCTTTGAGGATGGCTGCTAATAGTTTGTTTGAAGTTTCCGCACCAAGTTTATAATGACGATGTTCACAAAACTCCATAAACTATTTAGTTTAGTAAATTTGTTGTGAATTACTTGATTAGAAGATTATGACTTTTTTAATACTTCATATTTTTAGAGAAATGGACGTAACTCAGAACACTGCATATTTATGTGGAAGCAACCTTTATAAAAGTATACCTTGTTTTTACGGACAATTAAAAACGCCATATTATATAGGTGTGCCATAAGAATAAAATATAACTTTATGCGCCATACTTTTTTGGGATATACCTACTATATATTTCAAAATAATTTTAGAATGTTATATTTATCAACGTACATGCTACTAAAACTTTAAAACTTGTAAAACATTTACTGTTTTGCTATAAATCTCCGCCCCGTTGATGGTGACTCACCATGTAGATGTTATAACGGTTTTATACTTTTCATCCATTCTACTTTAACAGTGTAAAATTACTGAAAAAATGTTAATAATAAATTGAGAACAATACGCAAATGGTATTTATTTACTTGTTTGTAAAAAATGAGGTCAACTCCTGTTTTGTAAAAATCACCACACTATACAAGTTTATAGGGCCACCGTACATAACACTTACATCACAATACAATATTTGTATAATGTACCATACGAATAAATAAATAAACCACAAACCACACAAGATTTTCCCATTATTAATGCTTTAAGTTAGTCTTTTGGTAGTTACTATAAACTGAACACTAAAAAATTCGGAAGCATCATTAACATTATATTAAAATTTGCAGGTAACTTATGAGTTTGAACGAACAATAACAGATTTAACTTTGTGAAAATATTTCATAAACATTATGCAGTTACACCTGTATTGCTCTTATATCTGCAGTTTGTCCTACACAATCTCTGCACGGTATTTCCTATACTCCTTGATTTAAGAAATCGATTTTTGTTTTTGCAGTTGAAGGATGTTTTCAATTTTCTTTGTAGTTTTAAATAGCGACAGAGGTTTTTTTGGTTACCGATAGTGTTTATTAATTAAACATCAAAGCTCTCCGAATTATTTTTGCAGTGTAACCATTTTGCTTTGGAATTTTTGGAATGGTTCCCATTTCTTCTTTGGTGTAGTCGTTATCTGACAGTACTACATATTAATGTTTTGGCTACTAGTTGTTCGGTTTGTGTGCGTTGGTTTTTTGAACAATGAGTAACCCAAGCCACCGTTGGATTCTACCTTCATGGTGAATGTTATTATTGGATGTATAGAGTTCAAGTGCCTTAAGAAGTTGTCCAGTTATTTCTTCCATGTGTCCATATTAGGAACATTTCGTCAACATATGTGTAGGCAAATTAGGCTTTTTAGAAGAAAAAATGTATAAAGTTTTGAAATTTTGCTTGTAAATTCCCAATAAAAACCCAAATACAGATCCGAAGAGTTCCTACCCTATCGGAAAAAGCATCATCTTTGTTTGCCTAAAATACCACCCTTAAACGTAACTTTACAATAGTCTTTTTGCGTTTTGCCTGTAAACTGTAACTCTGACGAGAAAAAGTTATAGGACTTTTTAGATTCAACATTAAATTCTCCACAAAATTGCCCTATAATTTTTTTGCGCATTTCCAACCCAACCCTTATAGATGACCTTGGAAAATGTTCAGTGCGAATGCAAAAATGAGAATTGCGCCGTCTTTTGCTACGATTATCTCGAAAAGTATTAGCGTGAGCAAAAAAACATATAGAAGCAAAATTGTAGAGCAGTTCTTTTTCTACAAGATTCATGTTAGATAAAATATTTTTGGGAAAGTACTAGTGGTCATAATATAATTTTCTATTGTTGAACCCCATGTAAACATACTTGACACCACTTCTGCTTTTTTTGGCGAAGGAAAATCACAGACCGTAAACTTAATAAATATAAGAAAGGATTTACAAGAAGTGGTCGCCGTATTCAATAATCCTTCATCAGCAAAAGATGACACTGCAAGAGCTGGGGAAAATTTTACGCTTGCTCTATATAAGGCACCCCGAAAAGAAACATCTTTAGATTATTATCAATTCATTTTATTTAATAAGCTATTTGGTCAGTCGAATAACGCAGTAATTTTGTCTAGACTACCACCTACATCTGCTGCAGTAACACAACATTCATATCGAGTTTTTTTATCAAATTCATTTGTGGAAAAGAAGAAATTTGGAAGCAACTGAATGGGGTTGGAGAAACCTTGACAACATTCTAATGTCAGTGCTCACGACTCAAGCGCCAGCTCCAGCCTCAATTCTGTAGCTCATATCTTGCGGCTGTAAAAAGAGCTGTGGAAAGCGATGTAGCAGTGTAAATGTTGGCCTGCGCTGCTCTACAATGTGGTACAATTGTCATGGACAGAGTTGTGTAAATTCCACCGAGGAGAACCATTTTGCAGAGGCAATTGATTAAATATTTCATTAGTAGAATAGACGTCAAAGGAACCAATTAAAAAAAAAACGCACTGAGAGCTCTACCTCAAGGGTGGTGTGGAAACGCGCTCAAAGGGCTGAGTGCACAGGTATAAAATTCATCATATTACCACTAATACATTCTCAAATATGGATCTAGTAGAGAAAGAACTGCTCTACAATTTTCCTTCTATACATTTTTTTGCTCACGCTAGTACTTTTCAAGATAATCGACGCAAAAAGCGGCGCAAGCCTCATTTTTGCGTTTACGCTTAAAAGTATGCTTATTTTCAAAGATCAATTATGAGCGTTGGGTGGGAGATACACAAAAAAATATATAACGATTTTTATGGAAAATTTAATAGAGAATCTAAAAAGTCATATAACTTTTTCTCGTCAGAGATACGGTTTACGTGCAAAACGCAAAAATTCGTCGTGAGGTCACGTTTGGGGTCGTTTTTGGGCAAAATGGGGTGCAGCTCCTGGGTGTGGTGAACTCTTCGGATCTGTATTCGGGTTCCTACTGGAATTCAAAACCAAAATTTCAAAACTTTATCAATTTTTCCCTCTATTCGTCGTTATTTCATCTAAATTCTCTACACTACAACTTACTATACTCTTGGTTTATGTACGGCTTTCTTCTACAACTTGGAGAAGCTACAAAAATTAAACTTTTGAATGCTTTGAAACAGAAAAATTCTACTATTGTTTTTTATGTATATATATTAAACAATTATAGCTATGTTTCTTAAATAAATAAAGTTTTTAATTTCTAAAATTTCTTGAAAACATCCTAACTTGTACGTTTATTTTGTTGCTCTAATATCAAACCTTGAAATTTATGGAAAAAGTTATTTCCACCAAACTAATCTATTTGTAAATTACAACATAATCATTACGCAATCCGAACGATGTAAAGCGAAGAAATCAAAAGAATTTATTTTAAAACATGTTAATAAATGATAAAAACTTATCTAAACGTAATTTATTATATGATAATCTCAAGCTTCCTCTCACAAGATGCATGAATTAAAACATTATCTATAGCCACTTCTATTCCTTTTTTGTACGTATTGAACTATTTTTTAGCAGTGCAAATATAAAAAGTATAGTCAGCAATGATCTACTTACAAGTAATATATGTCATTACTCACATAAATTCTGTTTGCATCACGAACCGAATGATACCTATTATGTTTTGCAATTTGTTATCATTATTTACACATTTGTCTATACAATATAAAACAATCACTTTTTTGCTTTTCTTTGCTTAAATTATTCTGCAGAAATTTTATATGCGTGTGTAAGGGCATATCAAGCCTCTTTCGTTGGTAAAATGTTAAGTATATTTGATAAATATCTACAAAATTAGTCATTTCAAATGAACATTTTAAGAAAATTTATTATTTTAACAAAATTAATTATGGTTGGAAAAGTTAAGAAACTGTTTGTCAATGCCACTTTACTTATCTTTTCCCCTATAAAATGTAATATTTTCTCTGTGCTATAATCCTCATATTTACTATATATATTGACGTAGGATGTCATATTCAAGTAAAAACCAGTGGACGGGAGGCATAGATAACGTAACCACTAACTGGTTATTTAGTTTATCCCACAGGATTCTACTCTCAGCAGGATACGCGAAAAGGTCGAATAGACCATCAGAGTCGTGGTTTGGCCTGGGTTGACCCGCTATCATTGCTGACATTGCTACTTTCTCTTATCTGAATCAACTATGGCGCTTCAACGTTTATTGATCTCAATCGTTCTTTTGCGCATTCAACAAATTTACCAACCAAGAAATTTTTATAAGGAAAGACGACCTCCACCCTCCAAGTACATTTGAAATTATTAGAAGCCATTTAAATCGAAAACTCGAAATTTATTCAAACTCGAAAATATTAAAGTTGCTTAATGGTCTTTGTGAAAATTTAACAAAGCAACATTAATTTTCTGAAGTAACTTAGAAATTGTCGAAGTTGAAGTATTTGTCATCTCGTGCATTAACAGCAGCGGTACTTGAGAATTGTAATAGAGAATGCTTTGTGCATTTTTGTATCTTCTTATTAGGATAATAAAACTAAATTTACGGATGCTTTAAAATTGTATCCATAAAACTACTCGCTGCATTGCATTACGTATTGCAAGAATTATTATTTCCGTTATACTTAGTACACGGCAAACCATGAATACTGACTACAACTCTCCATCCTCTGATCAAATTGAATAAAGACTCTTTGTTTAAGAAAATTTCTTTGTTAGTTATTGTTGCGATGGATTTTATTTTTATCTTAATTTATCTTATTCAAACTAAATCGTTATTAATGTAATTGCATATTTTCACTTGGATTAGTTTAATCCTTTTTTATTGGAATACTAGATATACTATATTAGGTTTCTTGGCAACGTTTCGAGTATCTATTTGCTTACTTTTGATCACTATCCCTACAATCACAAAGTTAAATTTTAAAATTATAATTTATTTAACAAAAATAAAACGAATTTCTAAAAGAAATTGACATAATTAATAAATGTATGCAAATTGATAGTCTGCCAATATAAGGTTAATGTTTATTACAAATCAACACCATTGTTTAACCGATCTTTAAAATATGAAACTAGGTAAATATGTTAAATTTTGATCCCACAATTTGTTTTATCAAAACTTTTGCACTCACTTTGCAATTATAAAATAATTACTTAAGAAACAAATAATTTTAGGATCATTTTAAAGAACTCGCTGACGCTCGTTGCTCAAACTATACCTCGTAATGTTTAAGTTTACGTTACAAGTGTTTTATTTTATCTTATATTATTTTGTCATAAATACAAATTTTCAATGTGATTCGTTCATAAGAACGAAAGAAAGTCAGAAACCAATTATTACATATAAAACGATGGTTGTATTCAAGACAATTACCTTCCTAAAATGTTGTTACATTACTTTATCTTAACGCAACTCGTTGTTATGCTGTTAATGTTATGGTAACAGTATAGGATTAGATAAAATGTTAGAAACCTTGGCAGTTACAAAGTTCGATTTTTCAATTATTACCGCCAACTTCGTATAAAGAACAATCTTTAACCGTTTGCTGTAAATTTTCAAACAAACACCGAGAATCACGAGACAGCTGTTTCGTCTTTTTGGGCTCTATAGGAGGGACAGAACTCGAATGTAAGTAAAACGAATTTACATCATGCGATTCGAAACTGTTTTTTATGCCAACACTTAGTTGGCGATAATAGTCGACATTCCTAAATGTCGACAAAGTTTCTTTAGCATATATCATTATCTTTTTTGCTACGCACGCCAATAAAGTTTCTAGTAATATTCTACAGGGTGGGCAGTGGGAGGGGTAGGCGGCTATACATTAGAAAGCAGTCATCTTGGGGTAAAATATTATATGATAAAATTAACCAAAAGAAAATGCTGGAAATAATTTTCAAGTTTCTAAAATGAGCACCAAGAGGCGTAATTGCAATCTTGAATTTTGAAACCCGTTTTCTAAAAAAATTTATATTAACGATAGTTATAGTGAATGGTGTTTTAAAGATGACACAAATTCAAATCTTTTTTGTTAAAAGCTTTTTGCTCTATCTCTGAAAAGAAAGACTTATTTTAATAAACTGGGAGTGGAAAATATTGGGAAAATAATTTATTTTCAACAATACTTCAGACTGATACAAAGTTTTTTTGTGAACGAGTTTTTTGTATCGTTTTTCCTTTTTTTTATGACACACGACTAGTCATTTTTTTCTAAAAAAACACTTTTAAATAGAACATTCATTTTTTTAACACTTCAAATCTGACAATAAATATTATTAAGAAGGTTAACATGGCAAAGTACTTAAACTGAATAAATATTAGACACTTATGGCGTTTCTTGATAAAAATTTGTGATGAATTTTTAACAGGGGTTATTAAAAAGAACTTTTTCTAGGCTTTCAATCGTTCTATAAGTGATGTAATTTTAATTTTTAACAGATGGCATAATCGCAAAGAAATTAATTTTCTGAAAAAATCTCATTTTGAAATATTTGCAAAAAGTGATTTTTTGGGTTCTGCACAAGATCTTTATGAAATTTACCAGTAGATACAAAAATTGATACTTAATGAAAAACACTGCTGTTAATTTTTTTAAATTGTCAA